>VXAV01007870.1:144709-178474 GCA_013399715.1 Alectura lathami | reverse complement strand
TTTTTGGTAAACTCTGGAGAGCTATTTAGAGCTTGTTTCCTCCAGAAATCAGCAGGTAGGTCTTTGCAGAGGTGTTTCTAAATTCACTAGATGTGTGAGATGTCCCATGGGATAATGTGAGATACTTGGATTTACTGAGCAACTCTAGGGTAATTTTTATCAGGTCAGAACGATGTTGTGTCTCACTTGCCCAGCATTCAACCTCAGGTTTTCAAGAAAACATATAGAAAAGGCTAAATGAGTAAAAATATTATATTTTACTCTTTTCCCCAATGAAAATTTTGTCATGGTCACCAAAAACTCTGCCATTATAGCTTTTCCCATCAAAATGGGAAGAAGAGGATAAACTGTTCTATTAATGTCTATCATACTTCTTGGCTCCAGTTATTGCATTCTAGAAATAGACTGAAGTGTAACAGAAAAAAGGGCTCTCCCAATCTTTTCTTGCATGCAGCCTGCAATTCTGGCAAGGGTGTAAATTCTGTAGCCTAGCAAAGGTAGGCTGCCTAGCATAGACAGCAACTGCAGTGGTGTTCTTTGTGATAAATATGTTCTGCTAGAAATATCTATATTGCAAGACACACTAAAATTTAGTGGTGGAAAATAATTGATTTCTGGTTACTAGTATCCCTGTCTGAATTCAAGCTAGAATCCTACAGATGTGAGACTTTGTCTCCCACAACCCATTACCTCATTGTCTCAAAGGAAATCTTTGGATGAAGAAAGGAAGACAGAAATAATGACAGGTTTCATTGCTCTGGTCTTAATACATCAAGAAAATAAGATTGTCAAGAATATTGAAACTGCACATTTTCTTTTGCTGAAATTTTCTCAGGGCAAATTGTACCATTAGCAACTAATTAACAGTTGAATATTGCCATCTCAGTGAGTGTAACTACTGTGCGACCCGTACCTCCCATTTTGCAAGGCTGCCTTTTGCAGGCAGAGTAGGCTAGGGATTAATATTATGCTTTTGCAATGAGTGAAAAAAGGAGATACAAACAGGAAAACCCTCCTGGTCTTCCATATGAGAACTCATTCAAAGTATTTAAAAGGATCTGAAAGGAGCTCCTTTAAAGAGAAAAACGTATTGATTTGCACAGATGCCAATCCTGTTAAGCAGCATCTTCCTTGGTGCAAAAGGGCTGAGATCTACTTGGACTTGGACTGGTGCTTTGAAGTCAATTCTTTAAAGGACCATACTCCCAGCAGAGAGTGAGCATTACTTAGATTCCCAGCATGCTGAGATATTACTCATTTTCTTTTTGTGTGAGAGTAGTTTTACAATGTTAGAAAAGGCAAGGAGACTATATCACAAAATCCCCTTTTAGTCTTTTTGCACTGTAGTTATTTTCCTCACCAGTGGATATATCAGGCATGCAGGTACACTGAGGAACACAGGGGAGAATGTACAAGGAGACTGGTGTTCTCAAACTCCTTATACAGTGCTCAGCATAAACACTGCATTTTAATCTAAATCCTATGATGTTCTTATCAAAGAATTTGTAGTACCTGAGGAGGAAAGATTTCATGGTTTGGGCCAAAATTCTCTCCAGAAAACACACGTATGGCTTGCACTTTGTAGGACAAGGAATATACCCCGACTGAAACTGTGACCAATGTTTCCTTGCATTTGTAATTGTAAGGTGGAACAGATGGTGACAACTTAGTTAAATGTGAACAGTCTATTGAAGTAACCAAAATTGTCGAGCTATTCTTCCAAATAAAGTGGTCTATGCACCATTCTAACAAATTGAAAGTAGCCTTCACTTTATTGAATCTGCTGGAATTGCCTTACACGGTGAGTTATGCTGGGCTTACAGGGTTTTGCAGAGTATAAGCTGTTTCATTTTGGTGTCTGTGAATGCTCCAAAGCTGGGGAAAAACCTCACAAGTTAACAAAAAAATCCATACCCGTTCTAGCGTCTGACTCATTTTGCTGTGGAAAAACTTCTGGGCAGATATCTAATGAGATTAACAGCATTAGCAAAAATGTCATGTCTTCAGCTCCCAGCCCAAGGACAGATTGCTCTTATCAACAGGCTCCAGATCTGCTAGGCAAGGCAGCAACCCAGATCAAAACACGCTCCGTCAAAACATTGTCTTCTACTTCTCCTCGATGCAAAGCGTTTACACCCAGCATTTCATAAGCAGGTTGCCAAATGTCTTTGTGTAGGCGTGGCATGCACAATGACAATGGCTGCTTGATGTGGATATGATACATCTTGCAGAGCCCCCACTTCAGAGGCAGGTGAAGGATGGGCTGCTGCCCACGTGGCCTTGCCACAGCAGGGCAATGCCCACCTCCTGCACAGAGCAAAAAGAAAATTGTACACACAGAACTGGTGTACGTAATAAAAAACTCAACAGCATTGAGCAGAGAGATATCTGAGATAGCCTCTAAGAATCCTAAGGAGAGGCTGGGGCTTAAATCATACCCAGGAAAGTAGGTAAGGCTTTGAGATACAGAGGGCTACCGGGAGGGAACTTGCTGCTGATGTAGCTAATGCAGCTGGTTTTGTGATAACCTTCAATGTGCATGCTCTCTTCCTGTGATAAATTTGGCAAATGCAGGGTAGTTTATCTCCTTTGCACGCTGCTGTGCCTCTCTCTTATCAAGGGCATGAACACTTAATTTCTCTTTTATTCCACAGTGTCTGTTTCTGTGTCTGTGCTGTTTTACCATCTTGGGATTCCTTTCCTGCACGCAGTTAGTGTATAAGTGGTACCCACCTCTACTAAACATTACAGAGAAGCTAGCATTGCTCCTCTGCCCACACGCCAGAATCATCATCTGATGTTTTGATACCCCCATCCCACCTGGTCAGGAGCAGATATTTGAAGCAAATGATCTAATGTTTAAAATGAACGTCCCAACCATGATGTAACAGGTGATTTTGAGCAGAGTCCTTTTCAATATCTACCATAAAAATATTCTACTGAGTATTTAATGAAGTAGTCACTGAAAGCCACTGTAATGTCCAGAGCCACAAAGTAACTTCTGTTTTCATCTGCAAATTGCACATGAACAGAGGGAAAACCCTAAATATTTATTTCATCTTTCTTTAGCTAGGAATTACATGTCTATTTCTTGTATTTCTATTTCTGGAACGGATAATTCGTAAGATAAAAAGGGGGGTGAAGTAAAGAAAGAAAATTATTTTTTGTTCTTAATCCATTTATACTTTAGAGCTTTTTCTTTGTTTTTCTTTTCTGTTCTTTTTCTGTGTTTGTGTATATCCTGTAGTGCTGACTACTTGTAAAAATAAGGTTTCCAAACTGATGTGGAAAACTTTTCTGAAATTACTGCTCAGAAAAAGAGTGAGAAAACCATGTAGGCATATTCAGCTATTTTCAAGTCCTGGATAATTTATCCTTCATTCCGAATGGCTACCAAAGATCTGACATTACTGTTCTTTAAATGATATATAGCATATTCTTAAAGAACTGCAAGGACATATATAGATTTTACATGCTGCATTCATTTAGTCTGCTAAGTTGCATTTAGCAGTGGTTAACAGTTTAAGTATATAGCACTTTGCATATTTTTAAAGAGTATAATGAATCTAGTATTCTTCCTCTTGACACTTTTGACTCAGAGTTAAATGGAAGCAGGAGAAAGCTGCAGGTTTGAGTAATTTGTTTAGTCATGTGTGTTTAGAAGAGGGTGAAATTCCTTCCAGGATTGGCATTTGTAGTTGGTCTATGCATACAGCGAAGAGTACCTGTTAACAACCCTTGTCTGAGACTAAACAGATATAAAAGATAACATTATGTTATATCTCTATGTATGTGTGCACATGCTTGTGCGTGTAAATAGAATTATCTTCAGGCTCTTTCTGTTACCTTGAATGCTGAAATGACTGTTGCTCTACCGATAAGGCAAAATGCTCTTTTAAAAATCACGTGCAGAGGTTTTGATAAGGATATCTCTCGAGAATAAACATAGGGCTCTGGCCATTGGATTTGATACACGCAGGGAAAACATCAACTTGCAAGTCTGTAACACATTCTAACTGCTTAAAGAAAAGGAAGCTTAACTTATGACTGCAATGTCTTAAAAAAAATCATTGTGAAATGTAGCACATTTCCTTGTAACAAGTCCTCATTAGGTGGACTTTCTTCATTTAGAAGAAAAGGAAACCCTACAGACTAGTGTGATTTGTTGTAATTGCCATTTTTTAAAGAGCTCTTCTACAGATATTTCAGGCAGATTCCCCTGGTAACTCACTGATTTGTGGTTTTTTTTAAGGAAATACAAGCTCTAGAAACAAGAGCACCTTTTTGCTTTGGTGCGACAATACACACAGCTCCATGTGCAACAATAGGGAAAGGATGTTAACATGAATGAGAACAGAGAACAGAAATGCAATAAAAATGGAAATTAAATAAAACAAGATTAGATCTATTTAATAAATGCAAAGTCTGTGTCCCTTCAATCCCGGGAGCCAGCGTTAGGCTAGAGGAAGGCAAGTCCTTCAATTATTCATGGATGCACATCAGCAGCAAGCTGTTATTGCCTTTGGTTATAAGGTTTCAGTTGGTATTGAGCACTTAAGCTAGATGTCTTTTTCAAAAAGAATCTATATAACTTTGGCAAGACATTAGCACCTATCCCCAGTTATCTCCGTATTGAATCCAAGATGTCATTCAGAAGAATGTTTGTATGATAGCTGTGATCAGAATAAAATGTTAAGAGTTATAGTTTTGTTTATGTGAAGTAGTGGTCCCTACACATATATACTTCCTTGTCGCCATGGTTTAATCATAATTTCATTGCAACAAGATTCAACAAGGAATCATCTTAGGAGAAAATTCCATTTAGCACTCCCTACTGTGGAGGTCTAATTCAATCTTCTCTCTTATAAGCTGGGTAATTGTAAAAAGGCCAATGATTCAGACTTCTCAGAAGAATGTGCAAGTGTCTTTAAATAGTTATAAAGAGTATTCCATAAATACATGAAGAGAGAGAAAAACAAAAGAAAAAAAATCTCTGCTTGCTGAGGGTGATAGCAGAAGAAATTATGTTCACTTAGTCATTTAAACTCTCCAGTATGCTTTTCTCTCCAAAGTATTCACGGGAGATTTGAATTTTTTCCTATCTTGGAGTAGCTTATCAGTCTCTCTAAGCTTTTGTTTTCACTCTTTGTTTCCTTTATATCCAATTTTAGTGTGCTGTGACTCTCCTTTTCAAATAAAAATGTAAAACATTGGATTAATGAATTAGATTAAGTGTTCAGCTTACAATCTGCTCCTGTCTGTTACAAGCTTAAAACTTTATTAGGGAGATCTTTGTGAAGTTTATACAGACACATACATCTCTCTTCCAAAAGCTGCCCTGTAAAATCCAGTGGGCAAAGCCTGCCATGTGATAAGAGCAAGCTATTCACAAAGGCAGGTCTAATTCAGGACTGTGGCAATGACAGAAACACACTCTTGTACCTTAAATTCCCAAACTTTGTAGAAAAACATGCACATGAAAACTTCCTGGACAGACGTGACCTGGGGCTACACATAGCATAACAAAAACCAATCTTTGCGAGACTTCCAGGATGGAGCTTCAGCTAACACAAGCTCTCATAGCTACAGTGACAGTCACTGGTCCTTCTAGGGAAGGAAGGCTCTTCAGCAGAAGGCATGAAGGAGGTTGTACTGTGCTGCATCTGTTTTACCACCTCTATAAATTTCACTCCTTTGGTCATTTGGGTTTCTTTATCATTTCCAAGTCATGCCACTTTCCAAGTACGTGTTAAAATATTCTAGCCTGAGATAGACAGCACTACTGCTTTCTCTTCCCCTTTTTCAGTCCTACTGAAATAATAAAGTTAGGCTGTTGAGCTTATAGGCTAAGTTAATGATGTGTAGAATAGAATACACCTCTTGCTGTTAAAAGGATGGCACACTTTCAGGCATTTTAGGAGTTGCATCTCTCATCCAAAATCATAAAGTTACAGACAAATACTAAAGGATGGACTTTTGGAAAAAATCAATCTCAGCTTAATAGATAAGTCATCTGGCATAAGAGGGTTTTCTTTAATCTTCTCCAGGACCACAAGGAATGCAACATCAGCCAACACCTAGCCTCCGTGTCCCCGCGCCTCCATGGCGTCTGATGGCTTGCATCACGCTGAGTGGAATGGAAATCTGCCACCACTAAAATAGAGGTCTACAATTCTGCCTAGAGTTTTAAAACAAAAACAGAGAGGTTTCTGGCTGAGTAATGAAAAGGGAGACAGGTCACAAATATCTTGTACTGACAGTTACATGACACCTGAAACAGACCTCAGAGTGAGGCTGCTCCTGGTTCTCGTGTAATCCTTTGTGAACTTTTTAATGGAAGTTTAATTAATGTCCCTGGTAAACACAGGGTCTGGCAAAGGTCATGTGAAATATTTACTCTTGTTAGCAACGATATTGCAGAGAACGCGCATTAAATATATTCTGCCTGAATTATTTCAGAAAAATGTCATTTGGGCTTTGGGGATAGACTGCTGCTTCATTAAGGCTGACTAAAAAGGAAGGCTTGGTTCTCCTGGAGAACGAAACAAAAGAATGGATTTTTCTCCCTCTAGTCCAAAATAACAAATTTTTAAAGCATGATAAATTTGAGCCTACTGTATTAAAAGCGTAGTCCAGGATTTGACTCATAAACTACTATATAAGAAGCCAATGTATTACAATCAAATCAACAAACAATATGGCTCAAAACTTATGCCAAGCAATACAGATCTGTGAACTTAATTAGGAAAAGTGATGGGCTGCAAAAGGTATTGCCACGTTAATAAACATTTCAAGGTGTCGGTGTATTCTATGACACCCTAGTGAACTGACAGCAGCAGGGAGTGAAACGCAGAGGTTAAAACTGGGCTACCTGAGGAAAAAAATGTAGTTAGCAGGTCTGGAATCCCAGTTCTTGGAGAATGAAAGACGATTGGATTAAAACATTCAAATCAGGGGATGAAATAGCATTATACCTGCCCCAAGAAGTCTGTACACCCAGATAGCCAGGTGAGCAAACACAGCTCATATTCTTTCTGCCTCAAGCCATTTTTTGTTGCCTTGGAGAGAATCAGCACAAATATTGGCTCCTCCTGCACAGACTTCCCAAGTACATCCTCTCTGCAGTTTGTTTCTACAGCCGTGCTCTGGCACAGCAAAGGTGAAAGCGCTATTTGATCCTTCATTTTTCTTTTGGGGCTTATCCTTTCAGTTAATACCTGAGCATCCAAGAAAGCAGCACTTTGCATTTGAAATACATATCTGAAGAGGTAAAGGAAGGCAACAAATCTAATCCTCCTCTTCTCCACCAAAGAATACTGCTTTTGTCTTGGTGAACGTGCTTTATCATTCAGATATGCTGCTGCAGCAATCAGCCATGCCAAACATCTATTCAAAGGGAATTCCTTTTGATTTTCCATTTATTCCATATCTCATAAAGTGTTCCAAGGCAGCAATCATTATCCAAATGATTATTCAGCTGGATAGTCCAGCCATTCTCTTCATTGTTCATCCAACCTTGCTGCAGTCTTTCAACCACTGCTTATTTCAGAACTCCATTTTCAGTTCCTGGGTGGAAAAAGAAAGATTTAGCCTTGGGGTAGAAATAAGGAAGGAAAAATCTTAGTGAAGTATTTGAATGGATATTAAAGGAGTGGAGAGAAGAGGGAGGAGCAAATTATGTGATAATAAGTAACAATCTTCAATCAATTTTAACACTGAATGAACAGGTACTGTAGGACACGTAAGCATATTAGCATATTATCGAGTAAAATGTTCACGAAATTTCATCAGGGATCTTCATTAACTGCTCTGGGAAAGGATACACGTGTTAATGTATATTTGATTGTGGGTATTGCTGATAGTTTTAAATGCATCTTTTAGGAAAGGATCATCTATTAAAAAGAGTGTAACACTGCTGACAACTGTTTAGCACAACTTGTTAGGAGCATACTTTAATTAAAAATCCCTCTGCAAGCACGTCTGCACCAATTCATAGAAAATCAAATGAAAATCTAAGCAAATACTGGACAATCTGCAGAAAGTTGGAACCAGTAGGATTAGCTCATTAAAAATATTACTACTGTAACTCACCACACACAAGGTGCCAAAATTACTACATTCTGTAAATGTTGCCCTTTATACTGTTCCAGTTTATAGACTGACTTTGTGAAGGGCCGCAGGGGAGGTGCCAGTAGGCTGGAGGTGTTGTCCTTGCCTGATGTACTTACTAACACCTTCAGCAAAACTGCAGTCTGGGGAAGTTGCCTACTTGATTCTGCCGAAGTCAGAGCCCCTGATATCTTCCCCCGCATGCACACACACACATCCCTACTTGCAGGAGAGCAAAAATGTAAGCGTGGTATGTTCTCCCCATGTGATATGCTGGGTATGGGGCAGAGCTGTAGCCCCAGGCCACTTTGTTCCCACTGGTAACGTGTACCCAGACTCCGGAGCAGCTTCCCACCAAGCTTCCCTTACAGATCAGGGAATCTCTGAGGCTGTTTTCTCTCAGAGAAGATGATGATTTACTCCAGAATAAGGAATGTTTGTAGGGAGAATGAAGTCACCTTTTCATCCCACTCATGCTGGGTGATGCAGAGCCAAGCACGAGGTCTGTGACCAAGCCACTCTATTTTCAAGAGGGACTACAGCCAAGCCACCTCAGTTACAGTGCTCACACAAGTCTGGCGCTGACGTCTGTGTGAGCTCTTTGCAAAATGGCTGCAGAGTACAGAACAATATTTTGCTTACGTAATTCTATTTCTCTTACCGATTTGTTTAAAGGATTTAGTTGGCTGAATGACTGAGATGTGGTAAGCAACATAATGGTGGTGACAATGTGAATGAATCCTACCGGTACCAGTATCAGGACCAGACACATTGCCCCCAAGGTGCGCTTTTACGTGGAAATTTGTCCAGGCAAAAAAGAGTAAAGATTAACTTTGTGATGCACCTAGTCCTTCTGATTGTTTGGCAACTCCAAACTTAAGACAGCCGTTTTAACTGAGGATTGCAGACAAATGTCATTCCCTACACCCAGATCAGCTGCCCCGCTGAACTGCCTCTGTGCAACAAGTCCATCAGGTTTTGGCTGTACAATATGCCTGCTGTTCATCTGCACAGCTAGCGTTGCTGTGCTTGGGTGCTAAGTCCTGCGCCTGGCGACTTGTCGTGGATGTGTTAAGCAGCCGCGATGCACGTGTGCAGGGCTTGGACACACTGCAATATGTGCCTGTATTTCTGTCCCAGGCTGGACAGATGAAGGAACAGAACAGTGCAGATAACTGGCTATGCACACCAGCAACACACGGAAGCAAGAATGTAGAGATTATTTACTCTTTGGTAAAGGAAGACTGCGTCTGCAATGGTGCAGTCTCATTCCTTCACCCCCTTTCCCAACTCACACTTCAGCTCTTGAACAACTCCGCAGAAAACAATGACTTAAACAGGGTGGCACCTATGCATAACATTTTGTCATTTTCTCTAATTTTCTGTTTCTACTTTTCTAATCACTGCCAATGCTGTCTTCACGTCTCAATTGCTCTATTTTTTATCTAAGTCTACACAAGCTGTTTCTATGGTAGTCTTCTGTTCATTTTCCCATTATTTCTTAGCTAAAACTTTCCAATTATTTTGTCTTTACTTAAAAGACTTTGCTGCTTCAAATTCACCCTGGGCAACTTCATTATTTGCCTTTCCAGTTATCTGTCCTGTGTCAATTACAGGACCATTTCTGCTATGTTACCAGAGCAATGATTCTCCAGTTCTCTAATACAGTGATAACAGTGTTTGGCTCATATTTTTTTTAATTGCTCATCGATATCAATCTAATATGTGAAGTTCATTTCTATTTTAAATGTGATGAAGTGGAAATGCGGTGATCTCTTAAACGAGTGGAGGACATGGACACTGGCATCATTGCCACCCTGTTAACTTTGACCTCACTTTGCATTCTGAAAGTGCTACCTGCTGTAAAAATTGCTCAGTGCAACTGGCTGATTTTTATTGATAAATGTGCCTGGTTGGTGGCATTTCTTAGGCATTTGACAACACTGAACTGAAGAGATGACCTTGAAAGAAGAATACTGCATCTCATTCCTGAAAGAAGAATACTGAGAATAAACAGCTATCTCATAGTCAAACCTAAAGCTCAGCCCTAACTTCCTTGAAACTTAGATATATTTTTATAAGTCTGGAGCTCAAAACAGGGGTCACTGTTGTGAGTGCCCTCGTGGTTTTCGTCGTGAGGTGCTGTAACACAGTTGGATGAATCATGCCGACTCCTGTTCCTAGGTCTGTGCGATGCATCGCAGTCAAATTCACATTTGTTCTGGAAGAGACTTGTGCAGTGGTTAATGGGGTAGCACAAAGCAGCATCTTTGGGAAAGGGGCAGCTGGAGGGGGACCCAGCCTGCATACCCAGAAGTGCAGAAGCTTTCCTGTGAAAAGTACAGCAGAGGCATGTTGGGCATGGATGGCACAGCCCTTGAGGCTGGGGGTGACTCCCAGACACAGGATTCATAAACCATGGGAAGGGGAGTAGCAGGGGCAGGGTTGGAAGGTTCTGTGAACTGAATATTTATAACATCACTTTTTTTTTTTTTTTAATTTAAAAATTCTGGGATTGCCTAAAAATGCTGCCAAAACCTGAAGTAAGGTCTTGTTTCTTCAGCCTTTAGGAGGATGTATTAACTATACTATAAATAATATACCATAAATACTATATTAAGGTAGCACAAAGTTGTTGCAGGTGATTGATCTGTTTTCAGTTTTCTTCAGAGATCTCTTTTGGAACAAACAGCATTCAAGAGGGGGCTTATCCCCAGACAAAAGGAGGAACAAATTAAGGAAGAAGAACTGCGTCTCAGACCTTGTAACCCTGTTGTGCTGATAAATGCCTGAAGCAGGAGAAGTACATCCTCCAGTTTTCCTTGATGGCTCAAGCAGGTCTGACAATGCCAGTTCTTCGCTGTCAAAAATTTCATAGCCTGGTTTGAAAGCATAATGGCTTAATCTACAGCCAGTGAAGCCACAAAGGAGGCCTTGTTTCAAGCTGTTAGAGGTTTGGATTTCTACTAAAAGACAAGTAGGCATGTGTCCTTTGGTGGTGCAAGCTGTTTGTAACATGCACTGCGTGCTCCGCTGCTGTCTAGCACATGTCCATTTTCAGATAATTGGAAAACTTCAGCCAATCTGTAAATTAAATTTTGATAAAGTATGAGTTATAACACAGGCCTTGCTTGCCTCACACATCTGGGCTTCCTCTGCAGCAGCGCTCTGTGAAATGATACATTCCAGGGGTACATATTACTACCTAGGGCAAAACGTCAGTAACGTCAAACTCCCTGAGCGGATTAGGAGACAAGCCCTTGTGCAATATTTTTTTTGCTCTTGGTGGACCTTATCCTTGCCATGTTGTGTTAGTCATTGAATGCATTTGGCAGAGTATTTTAGCTTAATAATAATAAATGATTTGGTAGCACCCTTCATAGTAAAGTACAAGCCTAGGTTTGGTACTTTGTGCAAGCTGCTGCCATTAATTTACATCAGGAAACAATTTTGCTTCACAAATATACGATAAGAGAAAGTCATTGCTCAAAGTCACTGCATTCTGTGTTGCAATGCAATATCCAGCAAAATTGTCACGTTAGGAACTCTCTGAGTAATAGTGAGATCTCTGGAAAATGAAGGTATTTTTTTAAGTATTATTATCCATTTGATATGAATGGAAGAATGCTTTATTTTGATTAAGTGTAGAAACCGGTGGTAGCACTAGACCTCCTTGATGAATTATATGCTGTCACAGGAATGCACTATTTCAAGGGTGAGAGAGATCACAGGATCAAAGAATCATCTGAGTTGGAAGGGGCCTTCAAAGGTCTCAGGGACTCAGTGGTCCCTGGCTCATTGTTGCAGAATTTCAGGCATGCTGCTGTGTTGCCAGCACACCCCAGGGCAGCAGGTCCATGGCCCCTGCTAGCGCTCTGCCCCTCTAGCCTAGCTATGCCTACCTTATTTTGGGCAGGCTCATTGTTACCCCCCTCCCACTTCCAACCTAGCTTTAAACCCTTCCAGTGAGTCCTGCTAGCTTTTCCCCAAGGACCCTCTTCTCCCTTGGAGAGAGCTGAAGCACACCCCGTGGCTGCAAGCCCGGTGCCACGTAGGCCATGCTGTTGTTGAAGAACCCAAATCCGTGGCGGTGGCACCAGCCCTGAATCCAGATGTTTGTAGATTGGATACTTTTGTTCCTTTCAGTGCCCTTACCTGCTACAGGAAGCAGGGCTGAGAAGATTACCTGTGCCCTCAGTTCCTTCTGCCAGCAGCCCAAGGCTCTGAAGTCCCTTCTGACAGCTCTTAGACTGGTGCTTGTGCCCGCTCCTGTAGCTGATCTCTTCTCAGGGAGGGCAGAGCAGACTTCCTCTGCTCCTTTCCTGTTTCTAAACCCTTGACACTTCCTAACCTACCTATTTCATGGCGTAGTTTTGCCACGACGCTGAGCAGGTCGTTCACCTGCTCCCACCTCACGCAGCTGTTTTCACTGCTGCCATACCAAACCGATAAAAGTCGCTGGCACTGCGGCCAGAGCCCTGGGCAGTCGCATGTTTGTTTGCTAGGGAGCTCTGTCTGGGCTTCTGCATCCTTTCTGATGGGCGCAGACACCCTGGTTCTCAGGCAGCAGGATACCGTATAGGTCTCTGTTCCCAGAGGGCGATGGTCAGAGGATGAGTACCCTGTAATTAGAGGGTGATAATCACCTGTTGTACTTATCTCATTGCCCGCGGGGTACACGCCCTCTCGGCTCGTCCGTGCTCCCTAAGCGCTGCCTTTCGATACCGTTTGAGATGGAAACAGCAGCTCTCCGCTCATGTACGTAAGCCAGAGCACCAGCCCTGAGGGTGGCTGCTCATTCCCTTCTGAGCTGTTTACGGATTTATACACACGTATCCCAGTGCTCAGAGTCTTCTGAACACGTTGAAGCCTTCCAACGCTTTTTCTGTTGATGATTTATTGATTCCTGTCTTGAACTACTTCATTCTCTTTCTTTGCAAACCATTTTCAAGAAGGTTTAGCCCAGAATTTACCAAAGTTTCTCTCTCGTATTCTTTTAAATAGCCAGCAGGAGATAACTTGCCCGTACTGAACGAATCTCTCAGTGAGAAACTTGGAGTAATTTAGGAGAGAGTTTAAAACCATGTCCTGACTCGTATCTGGGGGCGTTTGCATTTGAATAATGCCAATTAAAAGTGCCCTTAGAAACAGCTGAAATAGGAATAACTTCTGAGCCCTGTGTTGCTTTCTAATTATGGCTTGCTCAGAAGTTATGCACAGAAGTTAGAAGAAACTTTCACTGGGTATTTTTTCTGCCTGGCACTGAATTGCTAGGGTTTCCGTAAGCCCGTTTGACTGTTCAGTCAATGGGCTGCCAACATTTCCTCCAGGAATTAGTTCTATATACTGATACATTCTTTGTCGGAAAGGTTTTCTGCTGTGAAACCAATCTCTTTCCTCTTTTAAATGTCATTCAGTTGTTTCTAATCTTCTCTCTTTGATATTTGAATCTTTAGCTGCTGATGTCACATTCATTCCATTTAGCCCTTTATCATTTAATAACTCCTGGCTCCCACAAACTAATCAACGAGTATCAAAAACTGCTCCAAACACCAAGGTCTGGTAGTAACATTACTGATTCAGAGGTAGCTGGGAAGGATGATACTGATGTACTGGTTGGAGATGCCACGATGTGACAGAATTTTCCAAACACTAAACTACTGTTGCTAGAGCTGAAAGGCATCCCACATTCACAGGAAACATTTTCTGCAGTCCTATTAAGGCATGAAAGGAGATGGGTGTTGCCTGTGCTGCTCCCAGTCATCGATTCTTGTCCCCTGGGACCTGTTAGCAGATGGCAGAGTCTGGGGCAACCCTTGACTGCTCTGTGGCTGTGTGAGACTATGGGAAGGGAACCAGCTATGGACACGACCGGGGGGGCTGTGTCAGCTGTCTTTCACTTCTTTCTGATGAAGCAGCTGGTAATTACTCAAGAGAAGAAAAAATCTGGTTTAAACATTCCCACTTCAGCCAACTGATACTTCTAAACAAGAGCGTTATACTCCACTTCTTCAAAAAATGCTCCTCCGTTCACAAGGCTAAGCAGCCATGAGTTTCCTATAAGTACCACTACCAAGACCCACTGCGTGTGCTCTTCAGTGTCTCTTCCATCACCACTTATTTCCTGGCCTCATCCCTCAGCCTTTAAGTTCCATAGGGTTTTGTCTGAGGAAGTAAATTTTGGCCCCAGATCCTGCAAGATGAGGTATTCGTACAAAGCGCAGTCCCTAAGGAGGAGCTAGGATCGCCAAACTATTAAGTGTCAGTAAGATGAGAATTCTGTAAGCAGGGTATATAGGTTACATTCTCTACTTGTCTCTCTCTGTTGAGAAAATAATGAAAATGTGATGTTTTGGGGAATCCATTATCTTCACACTTAATTTCCAGCTTATGTAGGTGTCTGTCTGTAAAGACATGGACAGAGCAGCACTCTGAGCTCCAGAACAAACAGGACCTTTTAGCTGTGGGGTGTTAGTGAGTCAACGGGACAATTCAAAATGAAATTTACTCTTGGATGCATGTTATTCAAGCAACAAGTGAACTTATGCTGCAACTCCAATATTTCAGGCATGCCCCACGTCCTGACTGCAGAGTTCAGCTGGCTTGAAGCATTGGGGTGAAGGCACTGCAAGGGCGTGGGTCTTACAGCAGTGTTCCAGGTGGGCCAGCAGGAACCTGGGGGCTGAGCGTGACTTCTGACTTCCTGCTACAAGGTGGGTGTTCGTTTTCAGCCCCATTCTTTCACAAGTACATGGTTGTCCTGGCTATGTTATTGTCAAATTCTAGAAAATATATATGACTGAGATGTCAGAGAAAAACAGAACATTTTTAATTTAAGGACAATAATGTTGCTGGAGGGCAAAAATACAATGAAAGTTGTTAACTCTAGCGGTAATGTCCATTTAAAATGGTAATGAAAAGCAGCCTGCTCTGTAACTGAACTATTAAATGAAGGCCCAAACAGCATTTTCAACCAACCAGCACTGCTGGTATCACCAGGCTTGCCCAGAGTTTAACATAGGAGCTGCCGGTTTGCTTTCCTGGACATTACTTTCTGAATAAATGTCTGGCAAACTGGTGAAGCTCATGGACGCCATCTGATGCTCTGCTCTGACCACTGGCTTTGCTGGTCACACCAGAACTTTTTTTTTTTTTTTTTTTTTTTTTTCCCCCATGAAGAACAAAGTAGGGACTGAAACCAAAGCTGATGGTGTTATACAAAATGGCCACATACCAGTTGCAGGTGCTGTCAGTATGTGTGTGACCACTGATGAAGGCAGCACGATGTGATCTGTGGGACTTCTGTGGGACTTCTCACAGCAGGGCATTCCCAAGCATATTACAATTTAGGGGTCTACTCATCCTGTAGGATACGCTTAAAAAGTGCTGCAGAATTTCTTATTGTCTTTATTAAGATTGTGATTTACGCTAATTCGATTAAAGGGAAGACCACGTTCTGCATCACTTACGCATGTTTATGCACAAAGGCTGTGGTAGCAAGATGTAGCTCACAAAAAAAGCAAGGAGGAAAAAGCTGGAAACAGTGTTCTTTTGGCTTCAGTTAGTGCTGTTGAAAGCCTGGGCATTTGGAAATGAACTAATGGACTTTGCATTGTCTCATTGTTCTCGCTTGGAGCCAGTCCCTCTCCTTTTTTTTTTTTTTTTTCTGAATGAGAGCTGGTGCCATTTATCTCAAAATACTTGAAGGAAAGCTGAATCCATCTCTAAAGAACTTGCAGGGGTCTACCACAGGGGGCCCAAATGTTTGTGAAAGGCGCAGAGGCTCCAAGCAGATGTTGCTGCTCCTCCAGCAGTGTGCATTAATATCAGGAAATGTACTCCCCTTCTGGCTACCTCTTAACAGGCAACTGCTAAGCCAGGAGTCTTTGCCCTGTGTGCCAGGCAACTTGCTCAGCTGTGCTGGTGAGATGGCAAACAAATGAGCAATATTACATACAGGGATAATATAATCCAGAGGGTTGTGATACACTTTTCTCCCAAGCATGGATTAACTTGAAAGCTTATTTGTCTTGTACTATATTGTGGTGTCACTGTGATAATTGCAAAGCAAATAGTTTACTGCTTGAATTGAGGTGAATAAACATTAACAGTTTTTATTAATCAAGACCAGGAGATGAATGCAGACAGAAGACGAGCTGAATGGACTCAAGCAAAGTGTTACAAGACACATGGAGAAGAACTGTGAGATACAAGTTCATTGGAGGGCCATAATCTAAAAAATGTTTCATAGACTATATGACTCAACTTGGTTGTAGAGATGGAAGATGCTTGTAGCATTTTTATTGAGGGAAAGAAAAAAAAAAAAAAAAAAAGCAGTTGGTTCTTGTTCCTTGAAGAAATAAAAAGAGTTGGTGCCTGTTTTACATCTCTGAAGTTCTCTCTTTTAATGTGATTTCCATAGGGGGATTAGTGCGAAAGAATGTTGTGAGTCTCTCTGTTCCGCTGTGTGTTATTCACTTAAAAGCCTTGACTGACAAATGCAAGAATGGAGCGAATGAAACATAAACGTGAAAAAACACAGACAGGAAGGAATTTGATCCAAGTTCAAAAGAAGAAAAACTAGAAATTCCTTATGGTGTAAATGAAAAAAAAAAAAAAAAAAAGATTTATAGGAAGCAGAANTGATCGATTGTCCTCAGATGACTCCGGAAGCCTGGAGAACTGTGCTGCTTGACCTCC
Organism: Alectura lathami; assembly: GCA_013399715.1. Lineage (NCBI taxonomy): Eukaryota > Metazoa > Chordata > Aves > Galliformes > Megapodiidae > Alectura > Alectura lathami. Next base: position 161,665 of record VXAV01007870.1, on the reverse strand, counting down.
AGTAACCCCAGAGAGGCTGGATTTGACCTCTAGTAACCCCGGAGAGGTGATCGATTGTCCTCAGATGACTCCGGAAGCCTGGAGAACTGTGCTGCTTGACCTCCAGTAACCCCAGAGAGGCTGGATTTGACCTCTAGTAACCCCGGGGGGGTGGGGGGGTTGGTCGTCCTCAGATGACCCCAGCAGCCTGGATAACTGTGCTGTTTGACATCCCTTGATTCTGAATCGGGCTTTTGTTGGAGTCTATATATCATAAAAGCATACATCTTATGCATCTTTTATCTATTTAAAAAAATGTCTCAACTTTCCACGGACTCTGCAGCTTCGCTTTGCCCACTTCTTTTTTGGGCTTAAATTCAATTTATCCAACACTTTGCAATTTTGTATGTGTCTTTTCAACTACATAGTGGGCTGATATCCATTTCTCCACTGGTTCTGAAAACGGGGAAATGAGAAGCAGATAAGAATTGTGTGGTCATAATTTTAGAAAGAATTATTTTCCCCAGACATGTATGTAACATGCTTTATTCATTCAACTGTTTCTTTCTACAATGCATATTTAGACACATTATATTGTTAGATCCACTGTTTAACACAGGTTTCAAAATTCATTTTTCACACATTAAAAAAAAAACACTGTTCCATGGACATCACCTTGTCTTCAGCTGGGTTTTAGCTGACACTCTGGAGGTGACTCAGATGCCATTAAAACTGTTTGTCAGTGTAGGGGTGAGAGCAAACCCAAGTCCCCTTTCCCCTCCAGGCGGCAATGGCTGCAGCAATTAGAAAAAAGTTATGTCTGCAAAAACTAAGCAGTTTTGTCATTTCAGAAACATTTTTCAGAATCCTAAAACTCAGGAGACTGGACACAGAAAATATATGTATATGTTTTTTTTAGTCAGCCAAAGCATGCTGAGCCTGGCTTGGGTTTTTAAGGAAGTTCTATGCTGTCAACAGCGCGTCAGCTGAGTACTGTGACCATAATGCTGTGCGTGATCCTTCCCACCTCAGTTAGCCACAGCACATTCATTAGTGTCAGCTAAGACCCAGCTTGGCCATCAGCCTGCAAACCGCAAATCCCATAAGGAACTGCTGCTTAAGGAAGTTTTGTGCCGAGCTAATTAATTGTAGGTGGTAAGTAACTAATGAAGTTATGCAATTATTTATATCACATTTAAAATCACAACAATCCTAACACATGTTATCATATTGGTCAGATAACAGTACACAGAGGAGTTCCGTACACTGATTCCATAATTCTGGATTTGGTTGTCCACTGGCAACCTCAGTCACTGGGATAACTTGTTTATATAGACCATTATACTTTATTTGCCCACCCACACTCCTTTATGTGAAACCATTGTGCACAAACGTAGCATCTGACATCCCAGTTAGAATCCAACAGTTCAGAGAAATGGGCTCTGATATCTCATCCAATAAATAAATCCTTTCATCCACAGCTTCTCCTAAGCCCATCCTCTTTCCATGCAATTATGCTCTATTTTTCCTTGAAATCCAAGCTCCTCCACCTCCCTTTCCTGCTAGGATCAGCACATTTCCTATGGTGGGATTACTGGCTATGCAGTCCCCCCAGACACGAAGAAAACAGCCCCACAAAGAAGGGACCCAGCAGCTGGTGCTGTGCTAATGAAAGGCCTTGGCTGATATCACTGCAATGCTTAAATAAAAGGTAGGAAACCATTTGCCCAAGGGAGCAGTTGCGTTACAAAAACAAAGGAAGGGAGGAGATGAATAGGTGAGATTCAGTCTCTTATTACCAGACATGACTTCACCTATAGGCCTTCCTCTTGCCTCGCAGCAATGGCTTTCTTTCACAGCAGTTCATGCATTTCAAAGGGCCAACAGCATAAAAGGAGTCTAAAAATAGGTTAAAGCCTGAAACCAAAGAGCAGCTGTTTCATTAGCAACGAGAGAAGCAGAAGGAGAGAGAACTGTAGGACACACGCCAAATGACATGTATATTATATATTTTATGCTATCTTACAGGGGTTCTTCTAGCATGAGGACATACTGCTGATATGCAGTAACTGACAGAGCGAGGACCTGCCATGTGCGTGCTCTTCTCTCCTTCTTAAGAGGAAGATGACTGGGAAACAGGGTCCTGGGACACAGGCACAGCACTCGGTGTTATCTGACATCCTGCGCTAGAACAGGAACCTTGGAGAAGCTCAGGTGATGGCAGGAGGCCACCTGCTGTGGAAAGGTCCAGGGGGAAGAGAGACTGCCTGCTGGGAGTTGCATCGGTGCTGTGCGCTGGCACCAGCAGCCGGACATGCACTGAGCTCGGATTTACAAATTGTACGCTGCACAAGGGGAGTTCTCTGCATCCTACGGGTCCTCGGTCACCTACGCTTCTGTAGAGAAGAAATCCCTTCCCTCGGGATCAATGTTTGTCCTTTATCCAAGGACTCTGCAATTCAACAGAATGCTGACCCCAGCCTTGGAAGAGCCTGTATAGGCCAAATTCTTCAGCTGTCTTGGAACAATGAGCTGAAAACAGAGTGTGAAAAAGTGAGCAAAACAAAGTGGGATTCAGTCCAGCCAGGATTCATTGTGTTAGCTGGAGTGAGAGCAAGCAGAAACTCATTGTGTGTGCGTGCAAGTACGCAGATAAGACAATTTAGAGCAGGTATTGGATTTAATAAGAATGATGTTAGGGATGACAGCTCTCAGAGCTTATGATGATGCCATCATTAGACAGCTGGTATGGACACACAGGTCAAATATAAGATCAGAGATATAACAAGTAGGGTGTTAAGCCATTCACAAATACATGATGTGAGAAGGGGCGAGAAAAGACGAAGATAAGTCCTCCAGACTACAGAGCAAGGGAAGGAAGACATGCAACAACCTTCAGGCTACAAGCAAGGCCTGGAAATGAGAATTTCAATCCCTCTTCTATTACACACCTGAATTTACCAACAATGCCTCCTTCCCCAGTCTCCACAGAAGCTACCTCTAGGGTCATCACACCCTGAGAATGTCATACAGCATCAGTTCTGCCCACACAGAAAGCGTCACTGTCCCATGTCAGCTTCAGAAGGCCGATGGGGGATGGCCTTGTTTGTGTTGGCAGGCAGAGAGCACAAGCTATGGTGAGATGGTGGCACGCAAGACACATCAGCGTTTCACCACTTCCAGACTGCATTCCTAAGGACGTGCTTCGCTGCCTACGTCTGGTCCCGGGCTGGTCCCTGCATGTGAACTACTGCCAGCAAGGTCCTGTGGTTCCGATGGCTCAGCTGTAGCCAGAGGTAAGGAAGATGGGCAGCCTCAGAGGGGCTGCAGAGAACTGGCAGGTTCCGATGCATCCTGAAGGGTCAAAACAGAGGGCCGTGAGGAAAAGGAGGGCAGGGAGAGGGCAAGAGGGGGAAGGATTTGTCAGCAGGAAAGCAGATGGTTCAGAGTAAGCGACTACGAGTCCTCTTTCTCATAGTGGAGGTCGTACAGGCAGAGAAAGCTTTGGTCTTAGAGCAGGAGGACCAACACCTTTGAGAGTACAAAATGACGACAGCCCGCTCAAGTGTTTGGCTGCCAAAATCATACCTGAGGAGATGGTGCTATCTGAAAAGAGCAACACAAGCAGCAGTTTTCTGCGCTGCCTCTCTTTCTGTTTGTGTCAGCTTTAGCCGTGGAAGTTAGCTGAGGCTTTAAAGACCTTGGCACACTGAATAAACCAATTAACAGGTCCACATCTGAGCTACTTGGATTAGATGCTCTTTAAAGTTAATGGACATGGTACAATTCATCATGCACTGAAATAGAGAGCTAAAATAGGCCAGGTGAGTCATGCCTAAAAATACCCAATCCTCTCCATTAAGTAGTAAGGGAAGCCTAGGGTGCCTGGCACAGCTGTAGGTGTGTATGCATGGCAGATTTCTGAGGCGATGAGGAATGAATCCCTCTCCAGGTTCCTGGCAGGGGCCTTCAGTAGCAGGAATGGCCCCTTGATCCAGCTGACCCATCCCTCCACTTCCAGCACAGCCTGCAGATCAGCTGGGAGAAATGCCTGCACTGTGCTTCGCTGCCTTTCCCTGGCTGCTCCCAGGTACTCGAGTGCAAGCAGGGAAGAGGAGCGGCAGTGAGAGGGTGGATGCCTTAGGGTTATCTCCAGCGCAGGTAGGAAAGGAGAGAGAAGGTCCCTCTGTGCAGGCTGGGAGGGCTGGAAGGCAAAACCACCTGCAGGGATCATTACAGGCAGGAAACAGCCATCTCTGGGGCTGAGAGCCATGCGGTGCTCTTTGAGAGAAAAGCTCTTATAGCTGAAAAGAAGAGACTCCCTCACAGGACCTGACAATACCAGTGGGAAGATTTGCATTTGCAAAAATGAAGTTTTGAAAGCTTCATTTACCCGTGTTGCTAGCATCACCCCCAGCAGCTGCAGTCGGGGGGGATTCATTACATGTGGTTGAGCAGTCAGGAGAGGATGGGAAAACAGTTTGGGCGGCACAGCCCGAAGCAGAAACCATACCTGCCTTCTGTGTCAATTCCAAAAATAAGGGTGTTTCATCAAATCCTTTTCCCACATCCCTCCAATATCCCAGTGTAGTCCTCATGATCAGCTCTCCAGTTCTCCCCCATGACCACACCAGTAAGCAGTGTCACCCAAGATCTGCTTCCACCATGGGACACCCGCTCCCCCAGACCAGGACCCTGCCATGCTGGTGACCTCACCACAGGAAGGGCCGGTGCTTGCCATTGCAGGCGCAGAGGAGCCAGGCTCAGTGCTCAGGCTTGCGAGGCAGCCAGATGTTTACACTATCAAATGCCTGTTGGTACATGCACCTAATGTAAAGCATTCAGACAAAGCTCACTCTGGAGTTATCAATCAGTGCAAAACCGGATGCATTTTGTATGGATATCCCAATGACTGTTGTGCAGATTCTTGGTAATTAGCCCTACAACCATTAGACTTTATACTGATATGAAGAAAATGTGCAACCGGGCACGCTAATAATAGCACCAGTCAATTTCTTACACGGAATGTTTCCATAAAGATATTCTTTATAACACCTTTGGCACAACTGGGACCTTGCATAATTAAATTTGATTTCACTTTCTTACAACTCTAAGCATAACTGGAGATCTCTAATTAGTTACAATTATTCTTTTCACAAATGTGTTCTCTTTAGTCTAATCTTGTATCCATCTAGCCAAATGCCATATGTATTTATTATTATTATATCCTCCTACTGATAGCTTTGTAACTGAGACATTTTGACCGAGTGAGATAAATAACTGCATGCCTCCCAACCACAACTCTGTGTGCGGCATCTGCTTTGGGTGGCAAACCAATATACTACATGAAAAATAGCAGTTTGAGGAGATAAGATAATCTCCCATTCTACTATTTTAAGTAGAGATAAAAATGCAGGCTGATTATCTCCTAAATCTACCATCTACCCCCCCAAAAAGCTCCTAATACAGTGGCCTCCAGAGAACTCCTACTCTCCTTAATGAACCTTCCTCATCTCGTTGTGCTCCCCTTCTGCTAGAAGGCAGCAGACAGGAGGCTGCAGTCTCCTCCTCCTGGCTACGACGCCTGGCTGGCTGGCGCGCCCATGAGCACTGCTCACGCCACTCAGACTGGCCTGTGCCAGCCTGTGCCCCTGGACCCACGCGGCACCAATTACAGCAGCAGTGAGGCAACAAACACCTCTGCTTTCCGCACAAGCATTTCCCAGGCTGAAAAAGGCCAGACGTGGTTTCTCACAGAGCACTGACAAGCAAGATGCAGGGGTTGAATTAGCAGTTAAAATGGAAATAGACAAAAAGGGATAAATTCCAGAACAAAACACCGGAACTTATTTACTTCCTACAACACTAATGAACCTCGTGAGCTCATAGGTTGCAAAGCAAATTAAATAAATGTCTTTCCCTTTTAAGATCTGGGTAATTACAGCAACTGCAATTGACTTTATGCTTGTCTTCCCTGTAAGTCAATACAGGTACCAATCTGGAGAAATAGAGAAGACAAATGGCATGACAAACCCATACGAGAGTGAAGTCAACATTAAACGATGGACTTTGGAGCAGGTCAGGGAGTCGTGCGTATCCTCCTGACTTCCCTGGTTTGCTGCTCGCAGGTGCATTGAACCCATACACGCTGCATTGGAGCACAGCCTGTGGTGTGCGGGGGAGGAAGTGTTAATGAAGTGGCTTCACGTTAATGGAACTGCCTTTGCTCTAGCCAAGCCCTACGTGCCCTAATAAGCTTGATGCAAGGATGGCACAGCGCAGATTAGCCTTGCTGTTCGTTATGCAAGCAAACTGCAGGGCTATGGCAGTGCCTGGAAAAAGCCTGGAGAGCACAGAAATGCCCACAGTGGAAAAGACGGAGAGGCAGTGAGGAGGGGAAGGCAGGAAAAGGGGACAAAACCTCAGCGCGGGGAGTCCCGTATCAAAATGCCTGGCCATGCTTCTGCACTTTCTCAGGTTCATTCCAGCAGATGATGGATTACAGACCTCGTGGTGAAGGATCCAGCTTGCACAAACGTACCGAGATCGGTTAGAAGAGAACGCACACCGCAGCAGTGCGTTACCATTTCCTGGTTTGTAATGACAGCGTTCCCCCAGACACATACAGACTGTGCTAGTCATTTTGTCATAGCAATGCTTGCCACTGCTGTAGTGCTTTCTATTCACAGATGTAGGGCACAGTACGCCTTTGGAAGCGATCCAATCTCGCACAAGGCTTTGAAATGATCCACTCACAAGGTAAAAGTTATGGAATTTGGAAAAGCATTTGCAACCCCCAAAAATACTGCAGGGTCTCAACATTTTCTAGGTCAATGCTGCTTCCGACTTAGGCTGCTGATTTCACAACACTTAGCATTCAAAAATCCTAGAGGTAACAGCAGCATGATGTTATTTAAGTAAATAATGACACCATTTTATTTACTTGCAGAGTTCTATGCCTACAGCTTGCACTCTCCTCATACTTCCCAGACGTTTTTGTTATTTTTTTTTACTGGACAGAAGTGTTATAAATTTACTTAGGGAGCAGGGGCAAAAGAAGCTAAAATGTTTGGTAATTTCATTTCAGCTGGAACACCAAGAGGCATACCAAGCCTTCTCCCAGCATTTTTAGATTAACGATACATTTACCGCAATTGGCTTGCTTTTTGTAGGCTTACCCTCAGACTGAAATGTACTTGATAGAAATTGTTTAAAAATATAAAAAGTTATCATATTGAAATTCAATGAATTTCATGATACTTCTGGACACATACACTTAAAAGAAAACCTTCTGACCGTATGGAAATCATTTCAGTACCAAAAAGTACTGTTGTACGGACTATAGTAGAATCTAGACCAAAATTTTGAATATGCCAGCAGCATCAAACATCATTCAGGAGGTTTCATGCTCAGCATATAAAGCTCTCTATTCTAGGTCACTGACAGTAACCCTCCCCTGTAAAGCAGTAATGAGCTTCGTATTTTCATTAAAATATGATTTCTCCTTTTGTGTATTAAGGATGATTTCTTATCCCATTCTCTTTATCTGTTTGTATTTGGCGCGGCTATTTCATTATTGATGTAAAGAAGCAATTCAGAATTTAATGATTAATTTTCATGTTAATCTTTCGTGTCTGAATAATTGATGGGAAAAATGAACATAGACATTTGGAGTCAACGGTTGTTATTCCTTCTGCATTTCTTATCTTTGTGGTAGTACCCTATGAAAATTCCGGATGCGGAACTGTCTGAATACCAGTCTCTGCTCACTCCTCCAAATTCTCTTTTCCAAAATCTATCCTCTTCGCCTCACATATGGTTAACCACCTGACTGTGCATCAAGTCCTCCATCTTCTGCATCACAAGAGACCTGGAAAGCCACAGATCCTGCAGCTGACTTGTTTGTCTAAAATGCTCTGAGTCAGCGAGCTAGGCAGAAGGCCAGGCAGCAAAATGCTATTGCCATGGCACATCTGTGCTCTAACAGTCAGGGTGGAGTCACCCTCCACTCCGTTGTGAGGATCTTCCTCTGCTGGGTTCGCAGACGCCCTTTCTGGAAGTCCCAGACTTCGGCCACTTCTACAGCACTGAAAACGACTCCGTCTTCATCCAAACTTTCCCAACCCTTCTTTTCATTATTCAGTTTACATGATGCATGAATACAGATGTGGCCCAAGTCCGCAAATAAATCTCTGATGGTCCCTTATGATGGGATGGAGAAACTATTAGCTTAACCCCTGCTGCTGGGTCTGCCAGGGCATCCCCCGAGAGAGGAGCAGTCTCTTCCACGGTTTTAATGCAGCCCGTGCTATATGATTTCACAGCAATTACTATATTCTAATAGGCTTGTAGAATGACCTCCTTTCATGAAGCTTAAGTTTAAAAATTCATTACAATCTGAAGGAAACACTCTGAACTAGAAAACAGTTTATTCTGAGGAAGATAAGTTAGAGGCTTCCTCCTGATCAGTACCGCTAACATTTTAATATACAAGTAATTTCTTTAAATGTTAAATAGAATTGTAAGCTGTAACAGGGAATAAATGTTATAAAGATAGAAATCTCTACTGCCATTTAAGTGATAAGTTAAAAAAAAATAACCATCTTTTCATGCTTGGGGGTATTTTTCCCTCAGAAGTCACTTTTTAATCTGATTTAAAACCAATTAAGTCTGAACATCTAAAATGAAGAGCAAGTCTTTGAATTTATGTATAACTGATTTAACTAATCACTGTCTTACTGCAGAGCTACTAAGCAAACAAACTATGAAAAATAAATGTGAGATTAGACCCAAACCACAGACAGCCTTGATTTTGTTTTTTAAATAAATTAGTAATCATTCTGCACAAAGCAGGGGCCTTTTTTGCTACCAGCAAGTCTAAGTTGTGGTTATTAGATTTAGAAGCTAACGGTGAAAAACGGTGTTATGGTTCACAGAGGACGCTGCATTGCTCACCTTCCCATTTAGGACAGAAAGCGCTTGTGATCCTTGACTCTTCTCCTCCGGACACACGAGGGTCACCTCAGGAACTGGGGAAGCCCCGCTGCTTCCACTGCCCTGCCCTGATTGCTGCTGGCCACATGGCTGGGGGCTGCTCCAGCCCAGCTCTGACTGCCCACCGGTGAGCCAGCCGGGGACATGCCTTGCCACCCCGTGTACCCCCTCGCTTCCCAAAGGAGGGGGTGGGTGGCTTTGCTGTGCATGTGGCCAGCCGGTTGCCCCCTGCCACTCGCTGTCAGCGAGCCTTCTCCTGGGCAGTTTATGAGTGCTGCAGAGGGGCTTCATTAGGGAGAAGTGTCCAAGCGGTGGGTAGAAAGCACTTCCTTTCATCTTTCTATTGCTCTGTTAGTTTCTGCTCCTCAACATTTGCCAGCTTTGACACTGGATGCTAATCAGAGCAGGCTTCAGCCAGCCTCAGGCTGCCGTTCCCAGGTAATTAGTTCAGGTATCCCACACTTTACTCTGACTTCCTTGTACATCAGGCAGCTTTGGTAATCCAAGGACATTTCAGAAGCATGTCAGAAACCCAGAAATATCTGCTTCTGCCACATTTTATCTGGGAGATGAAGGAGAAGTGCATTACAGTCATCACAACAGTAGAAAGTTGCCTGCTATGGAATAGCATAATTGTATAACTACAGGATAATGGAAAAACTTTTAAAGCTCCCTGTCATAAAACGCTTTCCATTAATGCTGCTGTCTGCCTCACACGTGGAAAGCACTATCTCACCGGTGAGATGACACTGAAATGCTGCCAGACATTGTGAGGCTCAGCGCCTGCTAAAGCAGCTTCTCAGGCAGAGCTCCTCCTAACCTGCCCAGCACAAATATACGAGGGTCCCAGCCTCCTACAAGCAACCTTTGGTGTTTTCTCTTCCCTTCTCCCATGCACACTCCTGCACATTGGAGCTGGGCTTCCAGAGGCTTTCCACCAGGAAGAGCATCACGCAGAAGAAGCTCACTCCTGAAACACCCATCATCTGCCTATCACAGTCCAGAGACAGCTGCAGCTAGTGCCCGCAGCAGCTGCAGAGGCTGGCAGCTCAGAAACCCTGCAGCTACGTGGCCTCAAATGGCAGAGTGAAGGTGGCAAGCCCAATGACAGCTCCCAGCTCACCTCCTCATTCCTTTCCATGAAATATAGCTTTTCAATTCCCCTTTTGAATTATGCAACAGAGTATGAAGCTTTCAGAGGGCAAAAATTGGGAAATCCCACACAAGTGCCTTGAAGATGCACCTTAGGTGCATATGAGGAAAAAAACCCAGACTATTTCTGAAACCCCTACACAGTTCTGCATGTCCAGGTCAGTGCTGTGGCAACAGGCACCGGTTTGCTTGCACTGTCTTTTTCTCAAGGTTTAAGTGAAAAGATCACTCAGGTAGAGATGTTTTTTTTTTTTTTAATAATACTTGTTTTGATAATCCAGAATATATGTTGGGGTTGAGGTGGGGGGGAAACCCTTCAATAATTAAGCCAGTTGGAGTTTCCCTCCTTCATTTCATAGCATACAAATGTTCCAATTTTTCGTCTCGTTTGCAGTCCCTACCTAACAACCCTTGGCACTGGAGAGGACTGAGCAATGGGATGACTGCTATAATCATATCATTCTTGCCAAGCATTAACTGAGCGCCAATACAGGCCCAAACATTTGAGTTGGAGTTACACGTATTTCTCTTGCTACAAAAACAGCACCAAGAAGCCCACAGGCAACAGGAGAAATACAAGGGGCTGATGTGCAAGCAAATCCCAGGTTTGCTCCCAGAGAGAGTGTTTCAGTTCTGGACTTTTCCATCAGAGGAATCTGCTAGCCATATGAAATGGGTTTCCTAAACTGACGTGGTGCGCAGCAAGCTGTTCTGCTGGTTTACCTCATGTCTTTACTTACTCCAGTTGTCATGAAGGAACACACTTCTGTGCTTCTCTCCTCTAGGGCTGATATACTGGGAAATTTTTCTGGGTAATTTTTTCCCCTAAACACTGACTACCAGGAAAATTAAAAGGAAAACCTATCACAGAGAGATACGAACCATTTTCTTTCTCTTATGGAAAAAGGTTAGTTAAAGGTAATAGAAAATGATGGGTTTGTGGAAGAGCAAGATTAGCTATGATATGGTTTAAAGCACTTTTGATAAATTTATTAAAAGTCAAGATGTGCTTCAAAATAAATCCCAGTGCACTTTCAAAACTTTGCATGGCTTAAAAAAGATGCACTCGAGAAATGAATCAACATATTTTTCTAAAATTGCATTGGGATTTATCAGTGTGGTACCAGTAGCAGAGGTTTTGCTGGAGCATTCTAATTAGCACAACCAGATCTTCTGTAAGCTTGAGCACTTCAAATGTACAAAAATTTGGAGACAAAGTCTTAGGCACAAAGCATTTTTACAGTATTTATTGTGGAATAGCTTTCCCTCCACCTCCCTAGACTGCAGTCACTATGGGAAATGCAAAGAAAGGAAAAAGGAATGGACATTGCTGATGGCAATGCACCTTACTGATGAGTTGACGTTCATTATTTTTCCCTGCATAATTGGGTTTAGGTATGTCACCATGTTAAATATAGCATATGCAGTCAATTAAGTTATATTTCCCACTTATAAGCCCATAAACAGAAAGAATAAAACCAGTGGAACGGGGGGTGGGAGTCAGGCACAGGAGGGAGGCACAATTTAGGAACTGCTTGAGACTGCATTCGATTAAGTAAAACAAGGTATGGCAATTCATGCACACACAAAGATGCTGCTATTATTCAAGGCTCAGCAAATCTCCCAGAGGACAGTTTAATGGCCACTATCTACCACGAACAGATGAAGCCCCTTTTCTTAATCCCCAGTCCCCTGAACTTTAATCCACTGCTATTTAAATTTGTCATAAAATCTTTTATTTGCCTTGCCATGTTATTACCTAATCAGTAAGTATATTATGTCCTAATAACTTGTATGTGTTCACTTCAGTACGTGAGAAGAGGCTAGGTTACAGTGCCTTCCCAAGCCTGCTGTAAATAAAACCACCGCATTTAAAGCCAGAGAAGAAGCTGTACAGCAAGATCAAAAGGCCCTGGGTCCTCATCCTAGATTAGTATCAGGAAAAGACAGATCTTTTCTTCTTCTACAAAAACAATTTTTTCCTCTCCTCACCAGGATTTCCCCAGTGCCACCTTAACCCTTTGCAATGCCTGCAGCAGGCTGAACCAGCCGTTAACCTCTGGCAGCCACATCTGGGGACACTCATGGGGGCTCTGCAGGCTGGGCAGAGGGGACAGAGGTGCTAACAGATCCCGTCGTTCTCTGGCTGCAGAGCTACCACCTCCGACCAGATCCCACTGCACCCTGGACCACACCACAGCCCCCAGGGATGTGCACCACGGTAGCACCACGTTTGGTGTTGCCAAAAAGATGCCAGCCAGGCCATAGGCTGGATCAGCATCCCGCAGGGTGGAGAGCCTAACCTGCAGAAGGGGCAATGACCAAACCCTGAATTAAATTGATATTGAAAAACCTGTTAGTGTCCCTATGTGCACTGCAGAGTCTGGGTGCATAACTCAGTGGCAGGTGTGTGTTGCTGGCTTGCTCTGAGTCTGTTTTCTCAGAAGAACTTGAGCGAACACACGAGCTAACGGTCTCCCTTCCCCCATCCTGAACGAAGCAGCTCCTAAAAGCCACCAGAATACAAGAGGCAAAGTATTTACTGCATGTTTATTTAAACATGCTACACAGTCACCTTGAATTATAATATCACTCCTGCTTCTAGCTGCATTTTGAACCTTCCAGAATTCTTTTTTCTTCAAACCAAGAGAGTAAATCGGTCAGGGAAAAAATATTGAAGCTAATACATCACTGTGGCTGCCAAAAGTCCCATGACTGTCCTCTAGAGTTCTGCTAAAATAGAATAAATTTAATATTTTTCTAAACTAACTGTATGTGTAGAAATAAAAAAGGAAAAAAAAAAAAATAGGGCCCTGACTACGTCTGGTTTTCAGAGAACTGTGAACCTGGAGTTTTTTGACAGAGGCAGAAGTTATAAATATCAGCAAGGGTTGTGCAGTGCTTCCCTGATGTTCCCCCAGTGCAATTTGTTCACTGTTACAAGATGTTAGACAGCCATATATTTTGCTTTCCCTGCCAGTAGCCAATTTGCAAGAAAACAAGTAATATAAAAATGGCTATTTACTCTGTAACAAGCAGTACAGTACATTATAGCTCAACTTTGATGTTGTTAGAGGATAGCAGATCAATAGTCAGCTCTTATTCAGTAACTTTGTAAACTACTTGCTTCTATCACTGCAAAGCATGTTCTGCCACAGCAAAGCCTTCACTGCCACACTGTCAAACAATTTCTTTTGTAAAGTCGAAGACAACACTGCGTCGAAAGGTTTCCAATTGCCTTACCACTTAACTAAATGTTTAGCCTGTAAAGAAATTCTGCAGAAAGAAGTAACTTGCAAACCCCTGTGAAGGTTCACCCTAATCAGTAAACATTTTGTGTTTCAAATTCTTAGGTGCGATCACGTGATGTACGACATTATTAAATCCTATATGGAAATTTTATTATTACCATTTATCATCTGATGGGAGAGGACCCAAGAGGTGCAGCTTTGGTCATCGTGCACCGGCCTTGCCCCAAAAAGCTCTCCCCCTGCACAGGGACGTGGTTCAGTGAGCGTGGTGGTAGTGGGTTGACAGTTGGACTAGGTGATCTTAGAGGTATTTTCCAACCAGAGGTGACTGCTCACCTCACCCGTGTGCCCACATTTAGGCACCCAGGAGTCCTTACACGGCCCTCTCAGGTAGCCACTGCACTTCCCTATCACCTAGAGACCTCAGCACTCATCTCACGATCCCGTTTCATTAAGTACAAGTATACAGTCACTGAAAGTCTCGGGCATCCTACAGAACAGTTAAGAAATATTCTACCAGGGATGAATGTGGAGATGTGCAACGGGGAAGGAAGAACTGCACCGAGAACTTAATTTGGAGGTTTACAAAGCTTCACGTTCTCAGTAATCAGTTTTAAGCTGCCAGTAGAGTCAGTGGTTTCCTCAGCAAGCTGATTGCTCATCAGAAAGGAATGAGCAATGCAGAGAGACTCCAGATCCCAGTCCCTGTCTGTTTTACTCACAGCCCTTGCTCCAGCAATAAACTCTGCCTTCCCAGCCCCACCCAGGTGGCGAGGAAATGCCACGCTGCCGGCTGCCGGCTCTGCTTTCCCATCTGCCTCTGACCACGCTCATCCCAGGCTCAGCCTTCGTTAATCTTATGTTCTCCCCCAGTCGTCTTCTGTAAGAAATTCCTGCCCACACGTCTACGTTAAAACACAGCAACGCCTCGCTCCGGCCTCCCGCTCACACCTCATGGCGAGGGAGCACGAAGGGCACCCATCTTTCAGCGTACTGACTCCTTTGGACTACTTTTTTGGTTTGCTTGGCTTAGGAGTTATTCCTATAAATCACTTCCACAGTTAGTGTCACCAGCTTCATGAATTCATTTGTCTTTGCTAAAAGCACCATTGCCTGTGTGTACATTGCCTGGCTCTCCAGCCCACGTGTTTCTCTTGCAGACTTCTACTTTACACTGCCCAGTGCCCAGATATCTAACATTAAGTAATATTAGTTTGATTTGCCTGACTTCAGCTCCACTTTTCTCTCATGCAGAAAGCCAAAAGAATGCTTGTAATCTAAAATATTCAGTGATGTCCCATTACGTATTTACTAATGGCTTTCCAGTTTGTGAACTGTTACCTCTGCTTTGCATCTGGTGATAGCCTGAGCTTAATAAACCAGATATTTTTGCTATAGGCAGTATTCTCATGTCATAAAAAATACAGAAATCTCATTCTGGAGTTACTGCTCACTTTGACATAATGCTTTATTTTCCATTTGGTTCTCTCCTTTCCATTTGCGAGCTTTGGCATAATGATTTCTTTTGCCTCAGTTACTGAATATCACTCCATATACAGAACAAATTCCATTAACCAAGATTTTTTTTTTTTTACTACACTACTCTGCAGTTCTTTTGTCTCCCTCTGAACTATCTGAACAGCCTCATTATTCAAGCTCCTAACACTCTTATTACTTTTAAGCTATCACAAATCATTTAGCTTTTTCAAATTAAGACCTGATAACCACCAAGCCAATTACACATCACGATTTTTATTTAAATTAGTGTTTTGCTGATCAGTTTATTTCACTTTGACTACCCTTGTTGAAAGATACCTTTTGAATAGCACGTATGTTCTGAGTGGAAAATGCTTCTGCATGCATTTTAACAATATGTTACAAAGTGAGACACACTATGACTTTCTGCCATGGTGCTAGAGTATTTTTTCTGTACGAAAGCCAGTACTCTGAATTTGGCCCTGCTACTACATTATGGTATTCCCATTATGAACAAAAATTGCTAAATACCAGGGCTGCCAAAAAAATGTATACACGTTTTAAGAGATATTATCTATGTATTACTTTTTGAAGTTGAATTATGATAGCAATGTGTAGTATGATGCCTGATCATACAATTTTAATACAGTTTTGCCTTTCTTAAAATGTGTATACATCTTCTTGGCACCCCTCGGTATATACCATTTTGTATTTGTCTGCTCAGTGACAAAGATTTAATGTGATACTCCTTGGACTTCTTTNTTTTTTTTATCATCCATTTCATTACACCCTGCTAACTAGAATTTTCACCTGTTATTTTTTTTTTTTTTTTTTTCCTTTTTTTCTGAGGCGGGACTGTGTGCCTTCCTCGGAGAGCAGCTAGACTTATAGAATCATAGAATTATTAAGATTGGAAAAACCTCCACGATCATCTAGCCCAGCCATCAACCAATCACCACCATGCCCCCTAAACCATGTCCCTAAGTACAACATCTGCATGTTTCTTGAACACCTCCATGGACAGTGACTCCACACCTCCCTGGGCAGCCTGTTCCAATGCCTGACCTCTCTTTCTAAGAAGAAATTTTTCTAGCATCCAACCTGAACCTCCCCTGATGCTACTTGAGGCCATTACCTCCTATCCTGTCACTAGTTATGCTCTAGTCCTCCCCAGGTCCAGGCTGCCCCAAAGCCTGGCCCTCTCTGCAGCCTACACTGTGGACATGCAGGGAAAGGCACACCTTACACCTTCTTTTTCTGGCCTACCCTTTCAGTACAGAAATTTTAGTTTCTTGGGCACATTTCCTTCTAATGGCTTCTGGCCCAGGGAAGACTGGAGTCTTATGAACAGTAACAATACAAGCTCAGCACAGAACCCCCTGAACCACTGAAAAAACACATATTTTCAAATCCTATACTTTTCTAAAGCTTCTCTCTTAATTTTAGTGCATCTAAGGTATAATTATTGAATATGTGGGACTGATAATTCTCATTGCTGCTCTTGTGGATGAATTCACCTGAAATAGATGACAATGTATTTAAATTCTCTTGAAATACTATTACTTACACTGGACAAGTTTGCATTGTTACAGATACAAAGGACAATTTTCAGGGAATGGCACGTCATTTGTCAAATAATTTCACGTATATGCACATGGAATGAGTTGGCTATGCAGAGGTGAAAAGGTCATCAGGAATAATTTCTCTTTTCCTGACTGCAGATAATATAATATGTGCATACCATAATCCCATATAGCTTACATTTCTGTAATGCTTTAACTCAGGAAGACATAAAGCTTTGAACTTTTGCACCGAGCAATACTTAGACAACGAAAACCTTCATCTTAATGCCTCTGAACTTTGCAGGCACATAGAAGGGCAGCCAATATTTGTGATTTAAATCGTCCTACATGTCCCTAAATACTTTCCTGTGATGCCTGAATTTTTGTTAAGGGTTAGTTTGAGAATCCTGCATTTTCAGAGGCAACTGAGGCAGTGCTGTGAACTCTGAGCAGAAAGGACATTGAACAGACCATTATTTCAAATGGTAGAAATATAGTTCCTTTGTTCCCTGAGAGGATAAGTATTTAAATGAGCATTCATT
>VXAV01007870.1:124267-141099 GCA_013399715.1 Alectura lathami | reverse complement strand
GGGTTTTTTTTTTTTTTTTTTTTTTTTTTTTTTTGACTGGGGAAAGCCACATCCGGTTTCTATGTGCCGTGAATCTCCTGGTGACTGTTTCATTTAAAAACCTGAATCTGACTCTTTTTATCATCTTATTGGTGTACAACCCCCTCAGGTATACCTAAATCTTCTAAAGTGGGACTGCTCACTGGCAGAAATAATATTGTTCCTTTGTATAGTACTTTGGTGCAGAAAGATCAGAACCTGATTTTTATCTTCCTTGTACCAGTTTAAATCTGGATGAGCTCCAAAGATCTACCCTTAAGAGGAACTTGTTGGCAGGTATATGTTTCTGATGGCAGAGTATGTCCCTCAAACAATTATGCCTTATCACAACACTCACTTAAAATTTTACATAAACTTCATCACAGGGCTCTTCTAAAACACTCTCTTTCAAATGATGATTATGTAAGTAGCATTAGAAGTGAGACATTCTCATATTGCTCGTAGGAGTTATGAACTAATTCTATTACAGTCTATTCCAACATTTGCGTAGTCACTGTGTAGACCTGACATTTTACCTTTTGTTTTGTAAAATATTATTGTCTGCCTCAGAAAATGAAACAAAACAATATTTTGTTTGTCATTACAATCTGACTGGGAAGATGTTATTAATTAAACATCATACACATTGAAAACTAACTGCTAGCTCTTAGGAAAGAATGTGTTATTGGAACGCCATTGTCACTTAGGTCTGTGAGGCAATAAGGAGACATTAATAAACCTCCCACACATCCCTGTGAATCAGGGAGGGGTCAGTATTTCTGGGCAATAGCTTGGATTTTCTTTGGTCTGGAAAAGTGACTACAGCGGTTATGTGGCTCACTGTGGTCCGTGACTCTAGGAGCCACCGTAACTGAACATAAAGATGCCCTTGCTTTGTCTCAGCAGGTGAGGCTGCAAATACACAAGGAGCAGAACTGAGCAGTCACTTCCCTCACAAGAGGTGCACGACACTGTGTGCTGCAGAATGTCCTGGTCTAGCACGCAGGCTGAGCTTCTTTACCAAAAAAGGCTAAGATACTTTACCAGAGCTGGAATTTTCCCTTTGTGTTTCTCATTTGTCCTGTGGAGGATTATTTGCTCTGCACGTAACTAAATAGAATCAGCTACAGAATTCCACCTACCTATAGTGAGGTTGAACCAATTTCCTTCACGAGCAGGAAGCTGCCTTTCAGAAAAGGTAAGTTTGCACTCCTCCTCACATTAATATTACTGTTCTTATTTTCTGAGCAGAGGGAGGAACCATCTCACAAAGAGACTGTCGGAAATTACGTTTCCTGTAATTGTTCCTCTTCTTACAACAGACATCATTGTTCCTCAGCGTTTTCACTGTAGTGCCCACAAGGCTTATAGGGAATAGGGATCTTCATCAAGGCCCCTCAAATGAAGAGGTTTTGAAAGTTCTTACCTCAGTCACAGAGGAACACAGTGAATTAAATTCTGTGCCTCAATCCAGTCTCTGAGCTGAGGCTGTAGCTTCTGAGCACTGTGATGGTAAACGTGATGTGACTAGTGATCAAATCGCTTCATATGGAAAAGTTCATCACAGAGCAACTGCTTAAAATGCAACATAAACAAAGAGGTCTGTGCCAATATTTTGACTTTGTGTAAACAATCCAAGCTGTATCACTCTGGAGATAATGACACATAATGCAGCATTAAATACTCTGAAAGCGTTTTGTTGAACTAATCTGCAGTTGGGTTCTGGAAGGAAATCGGTATGTGCAATGCACAAGTGTCAAGTTCTGTGCTCCTGTTTGAATACGCTCCTAACAAGGTCTGGAGCTTCCAGGAAGCACCCTATGCCTTTTCCCAAGGTGGTTTCTCCCACACTATTGTGAGTTAAATGGGAAAAGAATGGTACTGAAACCCTGTGCTGTCTTTAATCCCTTTCACAGCGTTTCCCAAATTGGTGTATGTGACAGACTGGAATATATAATTTTGTCTGAGTAAGTATAAATGAAATATTTCTTACAGTTCTGATACTACATCTCCAGGCAAACACTCCTTCTCCTCCTAGCAACATCAGGAGTTCAAGTCTGGAAAGAACAGTGATTAGTGTTTTAAAATTCTGTTAATAAAACTAAAGGAAAGCAATCTGTACATAGGAGTTTATTTGGATGCCCACAAGTTTTAAATCATTCCCCCTTATATCTCAGCCCACTGGATATCTCATCCAACTGAATTACCATTGGGTTTTACAACGTGATATACAAAATGAGCTGACATGATTTACAAACATCCTTTGAGTATCATATAAAACACAACTGTTTCCCTTATTATACAATCATTAGGGCAATGCAAATATAGTCAATACATCAGTAGCTGGAAATGATGGGCCATTTTAAGAAAATAAATTTAACTTTACCACACAAACCTGTTAGATAAAACAAATCATGTTTAAAAAAATGGGAATTAAATCGTCTGAATGATCACAAGTCATTTTTATATTGTTTTGCCACTTTTTCCTTTAAAAGAAAGATGATAGTACTTCATTTAAAGACTTTAATTTTTTCACTTTATAGTCACACTTCATTCTTATTTTATCAGTTTCGCATTTTCTTCATGAAACTATGAAAACCTCACAAATGTAGACTTCCCAGACTGTAGTCACTATACTCATTTCTGCACTCTTTTCCACATACTCAGTGTTTGCTTAAAAGAACAAAAAGCAAAAAATACTACACAAATGAGCAGAACAAAACACACCAGCATGTTAAAAAGGTGACATTTAAGCTCTAGATGCCATCATCACGGAAATATATTCTTGTTCTAATGCCACAGACTTTCTACCCTCATGAGAAAAATAGGCATAAGCTGAAAAGAATCTAAACTTTAACCTCAACATAGGGATAAGAGCTTGCATTTGTTTTTCTGTCTAAACTTATGTAGTAAAAGACACTATGTGCATGGTAAGTTTACAACTAAAACTTTCTGAATGTCATAAAATATGAAACGAATCTGTTTCTGAACTGTTAACTGGATAATGAATGTTACCGAGAGTTAAGGTCTACTGTCCCACATGTCACCGGTACAGCTGCTTCTGCACTTTGCCTTTAAGGTAGCAGTAGCTGAGAATGACGGACATCATTATTACTGCAAACACAATAAAGAAATAACTCTGAACTAATCACCAATGTTATAATTGACAGCAAAATCTAACCTAGTCAATTTAAATTATATCATCTTAAGGCTGACTGTTTTATCACACCTCAGGGGGATTATGCCCTTCCCCAGCACTCGCAGTTCCTCTTGCAAAACAGGACACCAACAACGACTACTGGCTCTTTCCTGAATACGTGCTGAGATGGTGGTGAAATGTTTTAGTACCATTCCTCACTGTGGGAATCTTGCTGCTGCTCCACACATTTGAAAAAGAAAGTGCTTTCTTTGCCATTTCACTATTATCATGGCATTTATTTTTATAAATTTTTAAGACAGACTTAGCTTGATTACTTCCATTCTGTCCAATCAAATATACCCTTCAATGTTTTAAAATGTTGGACAGCTGTGAAATATAAGTACTATGCAATTTGACTGTACATACATACATATTTTCATAAATACATCTGACAGGGACCTTGGAACTAAGTATGTGGTATCATGGGACAAAATCACAACAGGCTGTCTCGTCTGTAAAATCTAGATCCAAAGGAAGAAGAGCTGAATTCTATCATGTTGTCAGTACACAAATTAAAACAAAAATACAGCATTAGTTTACCCAGGAAATAATTTAAACATGTCTGCAAATGTCTTGACAGGAAAAGTGTGTAATTTACAACACTGAAAACTTTTAACAACCATTGACTTATATGCGCTGTACTGTAAGTCACCCAGACAAGGCTAGCAAGGATGAGCATAGTGATAGGTCCCAAAGGCAACTCCCAAACATCTTCCTCGTGTGGAGACTTTGGTAATTGTCTGTTGTACAAAACACCAACGCATACGGCTTCATATCAGATGTTAACTTCATCAGGTTTCCTCCCCCAGCACAGTCCAGTCTGAGGACGTCAGTTATTGTTGAGACACTCTAAATCCACCGAGCAGCAGACGTTCCCATTCTGCACAGACAAACAAGCGGGTGTCAATCACCACCACAGAACAAGGTACAAAGAGCAAAGGGGATGGCAGCTGGCGGAGAGAGATGCATCTGCGATGCATCTACTGCATACAAAAACCACCCGCTTAAGCCATCATCACAAGGTGTCCTCATAGGTCTCAACTGTGGTGGCATTCTTGAGGATGTCACTGTTCTCAACTGCAACAAAATTATCTGCTCATTTTCCCCCTGTACAGACCATATTTACCAACAACCAGAACTGACCTGAACTACACATCACCTAGAAACCTGGACGGGAAAGTCTGGTCCCCATAACTGAACACAGCACACAACAATGGCAGCAAAGATGAATGAATTTTTCTGCCACGTAAGAAGGTTAATGGAGAGAGTTGTGATCCTGTCCTTATGGGAAGCTCCCTGTTTTTCCAAAATAAGAACACTTTTCAGATTCCTGGTTCATAGCAGACATGTATGAAGAAAACCACCATGTGGCTTTGGAGTTTTACTCCAATGCAAGGCATCTTTCTGCAGCATCTAGCAGTTTACAAAACTATCATACGTACTAAAACCTACAGCAACTGCCAAAGTTCTGAATGAGCATTTTGTTTATTTATTTATCTATTTTGATCCAACACAAACCCATGGAACAACTCTGAAGAATGGCAGAAAAGCTAACTTCACTAATTTAAAGCCCTGAAACAACAGGTTGGTTTGCCACAGGGAACAAAAGAACATTTTATAAAATGCAAAACAATATATTCATAGTTCTGTTTGGTAATTTTTATTGAAAAGCAAGAGAATATCAGTTTTCACTTAGAGTGATACAAAGCACAGAATTCATTATTTAACTTTCATGGAGTCTGAAAAAAGCAGTAAGCAGGATACTGACATCTCATCTGTTTTTCTTTAGCGCTGGTCTGTAAGCAGACTGTATCTGCTATAGCCATAAATCCACAGTAACAGGCTTCGGTGACAACGACCTTAAGATAATTTTTCCTTACCACTTATTCCTACTCTTTGCTGAAGCTAGTTGATCTTCACCTTTTATTTTTTTGAGCTTCACCATATTCTGGATCACTAACATCACCTTTGTATAAATAGCCCTCAGAGAAAATTGTACTTTTAAATGTCGACCATTTTGCCATTTCTGCTAATATTGCAGCCTCTAAAACAGTTTCTCATGTACGACTGAAGGGCAATGAGCTGTGGCAAAGGGCAGGAGCAGGCAAGAACCTAGTGGACCAGACCAGATGCCAGAAAGGTTACAACTTCAAACTCTGCCTAAGCTGCAAGTGCATCTAGGCACAAGGTGCACACTGCATACATTGTGACAGGAGAACAGCTGGGGTGAAAATGCATGAACCAACTCCTAGAAGACATTGGAAAATAATTTCTCCAAAGTCCTGGTCTCTTCTATACTTGGGCAGCCCCAAATTAGGTGCTTTGGCAAGGCTGAGCTTGCCAGCCTGGAGCTCCTCCTGACGTACACTGTTCTACATCATCTACCTGGTGTAGAGACAATTGCCTTGGACGTTTTTCTGGAGAAGTGCTGGCAGTGTTCATCACGCACACACTTATGGTTTAGAGTACTCCCTACGAAGTGGACAAATCTAGAGTCAGTATTTCTTACGCTGGTGGACAAATTGCACATCCCTCTGCAAATAAAGGAGCAAAATAAAGAGCAGAGAAAGGAGGTGTGCCCTTCCTGTTGGCACTGGCCCACTGTTTAGAAAGCCGTACAAAATTTATGAGATCAGGGAGAGTAAGCAAGAGGGAGCACAGAAAGGTAGCCTGGTGGGGTCACCACTGTATGGAAGAGGGGAGACAGACTGTCCTTGTGCATTAGAGTCACTGGACAAAATATGTGATGATGAGATTAGGAAACAGAAACCGTGACGCTCCCATCCCACTTCTGTTATGGAAGCACCTTCATCTGTGAGCTGCAATAGGTTTCTACTTGCATACTTTGTTTGTGAAACTTTTACTAGTGGTTTTTGTCTCTCCTTACCAGCTCTGTGAAAAACACATTTTCATGAACATTCACATTAAGCAAGTATTAAAATATTAGCCTAGATTCATACTAAGAATGCCTAAAGGGCTCTCCAACAGAATGCCTGAAAATTGCACTAGGATATTACATATCTGTGCTCAACATACCCAAGCAAACAAGCACAGATCACTCTGCTCCACCCTGCAGACAACAAAAGGCACAGGTTTTCTGTAGGCTAATTTTCCTGCCCTCAGGTCTTATTTACTTTTCTGCAATCTGAATAAGAGCTTCCAAGGGCAGAAGGCGACCCAGTTTTTATGTAGCAAAACACATTTCCACTACCACTGTACCTTGCATTTGCAGGTTGTACAAGGAGATCCCACCATCGTCCATACGGCACCACTAAGTCTTGTGATTCCATAGCCATCTAGACAGGTTTTCCTTATGTCATAGGTGATGTTGTCAGCCAGGCAGGGGTCGCTGACGCAGTGTGGACAGCAGTCTCCTTCTGAGATGGCAGTGTACTCACAGTTTAGATTTGGACACAAAAGAGGCCAACAGTCCACCTCTCCTTCCTGTAAAAATTGAAGCAAAACTCATTTAATTTATCGCAATTTATCAGCTAACTTTGCATCCCGTTAAATGGAAAAGTGTTATTTTGCCAAAATTGAAATAGATTTAATGGATCAGCTCTCAATCTGGTTGATCACTTAACTGCATGTTTGAATACTGAGCTGAAGTTTCCTAAAGGCAGCAGAGTCATTTGGTTGGTTGGTTTTGGTTGTTTCTTGACTAAAAACCCACTGTCATTACAGTAGGAGGTCTTGAGTTCTTTGGGGGTTTAAAAGGCAATATCAAACACTGGCTTCCAATAATTTTCCATATACTATAATTTTTTCAATGATGTTCTTACAGACTTACGTCCTTTCAACGCATGGTCACATAAACATCTCTGTAGGATCACAGCAACTGTTCAAATAGGAAATTGAGACTGCAGATACATGTAGGTCAGTATGTTGGAGAAGCACTGAACATGGATCTGACTAGCAACAGTCAAAATGGATTTTACTGTCAACTGCTAAAAGAATTGTTAGACCAATACCAGTTACGTTCCGCTTAGCTTTGTAAAAAGAAAAAAAAAATAGCAGTTTAATAGAGAGGCACATGAAGAACAGAAGGATCATCAGGCCATCTCTATTGGGTATTGCTGTAGGATCCATGTGTCTAAACTAAACTGGACATGGATTAGTGACTTTGTAAGAGCTTCAGGTGTTGATAACATCATACACAGCACATAACCTCACATATTGCACTGATTCACTGCATCACTTTTTCAGCTCTGTATGTTTGTTAACCTAATTGTAAAATCAGGCGAAGAAATGCTGACCACAAACACAGCACCCCTTGTAAAACACGTCACGTTTGATATTTGCCATTGCTGCTGGCTGCAAATGTTTCTCGCTGTTGTTTTGCAAACATTAAAGAAATCTTAGGAGGATACGAAACACAATACTTACTGCTGTACATTATAATTTGTTTCCTGGTGCTCACACACCTCTTGATTAATATCATATGTGAAGACATTGTTATAGAGACAGATAAATGGAAAACTGATAATTTTAATTAAGTTCACTGATGCACTAATTAGTATATCTGTGCAAAAATTAAAGCTTTAGGGAAATAATCTACAGCGCCTATGAGAAATGTTCTTTATTTTGCATGTTTATGTAGTCATATTTTTTTCCCATACCAGGCAACGGCACTGCTGACAGCTGTAGGTCCAGTTGTCCCCGCTGCGGTACAGCTTGTGCCCAGTTTGGTCAAGGCACTGGCTGGTGACGCGGGTGTCACACTCCGGGCAGCAGAAGAAATCGGCGCTGGGGTTCTCGCAGTCACAGGCTGTTCTCCGGCAGAAGATTCTCCCATCCTGCAAGGACACATTGCCCTGCTGTCAACCACAAACTGCCAGACAGTGTCCCAGGAAAGGTCACACGCTCCATATCAAAGGGCATATCAGGAAATATGAAGTTCTTGATGTAGTAGATGTCACCGCCATAAGGGCTCGATTGTGCAAGTTGTGGGTAACACCTAAAATACCAGTATTGCCCTAGTTTCTATCAGTGCATGGATTCAGTACTGTCTGAATCTGAGGTTGCTTTGTCTGCAACAAATTAAAAAAGACATCAGTATCTCCGATGAAATATAGTGAAACGATTTTGTATCTCATTGGTTATATCAGCAAACTCTCCAACCAGTTGTCTCTCTAGTATATACAATATTTGTTTAGCACTGCCTTGACTAACTGTATTATTGTGAAGAAAATAACTTGAATAAATATATTGAAGCTATGAGGGTGGTCCCTTTACCTTCACAGGAGCATAATGAAGTAAAATCACAGTGGCACTAATCATTCTTTTCTCTGAATTCACAGCTGGTTCTGTTCCACATCTGGACCTATGGTACACCAGCTTAAAGCTAAATGAACTACAAACCATCATCATCCACTACAATTCTGTTCGTGTATTAAAGATGGTCTGTATTCCACAGGCTCTCCAAAACGTGATTTTGCTAAATATTTACTTACTGTCTTGGATGGCATTTTGTTAAAGACCATTAAACAGAATTGATTGGGATAAACAGAAGACTTGCTTCTGCAAGTAAGGACAAAAGGATTTTCTATTTGCATCAGGGAAAAAATAATTAATTTTAATTCTAGTAATGTGTTTGAAATTAGACCATTATCTATAGGTGAGCCAACACACTGATATGCCACATGTAGACTTGGAGATGAAATCAGAGTTATGAAGCAGGAGATTATGATAAAGTTAATGCAAATATATATATATATATTTGCATTTAGTGTCATTTATTGGAATACTCCTTATACAAGCAAACTTCACCTCCAGTCAATTTGAAGGTAGTGCTGAGAGACAAATGAAGCTGTATTCTGCTTTGAATCACAGTTTTACAGTTTGAAAAACAACTGCACTCATTTCATTGGAGCTTTTCCATATTGTCATCAGCACCTTGCTGAGTCTATAAACCTGTATATGATGTATGGGGGAGAAGGTTTTTTCATTGCCATCAAATACAGGGATATCTATCAGAGCAAGGAAATTTACTTCCTCATGATGCTTTTAAAGTGTTTACTGAAAAGAGGCGGAGTA
This sequence comes from Alectura lathami, assembly GCA_013399715.1. Taxonomy (NCBI): domain Eukaryota; kingdom Metazoa; phylum Chordata; class Aves; order Galliformes; family Megapodiidae; genus Alectura; species Alectura lathami. Next base: position 131,846 of record VXAV01007870.1, on the reverse strand, counting down.
GTTTAGGATGTCTTTTCCACAGGAAAATGGAGAAGCCATAACCACAGCACATAGCATGGGAGGCTGTCCTATTTGTATTTCCAGGTAGGAATCTGTCTTTGAATTGTGCTTTTTTGAGCAAAGCCAGGCTTGACCACAATGCAACATGCACAAAATCAACAGCAGGTAATCATAATGTCCATGTCAGGTACTGTCACTGATGCATTTCACAGTACTTAGAGGCCTTCCAGTACCTGAAGGGGGCCTTCAGAAGAGCTGGAGAGGGACTCTTTAGAGGGGCATGTAGCGATAGGATAAGGGGTAATGGCCAAAATCTGGAAGACAGGAGATTTAGGCTAGCTATGAGGATGAAATTCTTTCCTGTGACGGTGGTGAGACACTGGAACAGGTTGCCCAGAGAAGTTGTGGATGCCCCCTCCCTGGAAGTGTTCGAGGCCAGGCTGGATGGGGCTCTGAGCAACCTGGTCTAGTGAGAGGTGTCCATGCCCATGGCAGGGGGAACTAGATGATCTTAAGGTCCCTTCCAACCCAAACCACCCTATGATTCTATGATTCTATCCTTCTGGATTTATTACCATATCATCTTCTGTTGTAAGAATAATTAAAATGGCTTGTTATGTCTAATAAGGAAAGATGAAGAGAATGTAGAATCGCAGAAATGCAGCAAACCTGCTAGCTCAACATGGTTCTGAAGTGTTTTTGCCAGCCACAGGCCATAGGGCTGGATTGCCCTATAGACAAACTTTGCATCAAATTAAGATAACTAAGGATTCTGTACTTGTGGTTGATTTGTCACTTTAGCCGTGGGAGAAGGAATTAAGAAGCTTTGTTTTCCCTAGTCCCAGCAGTCTGAGTAAATCCAAAGGTGAGGCAGATGGCCTGTGGCCAAATCATGCAGCATGGGGAATAAATCCATTCCCCTCTCAAAGAAAAAAAAAGAAAAAGCCATTCTCCCCTTTCAGCACATGGTGGAAGACAAAAACTGAAAATGTTCCCTAGTGGAGTGTTATGAATATGTCTCCATTCTCACAGGTGGGAAAGCAGGACTGTCTCCCACATCTTGCTGAGGGCAGGCATCACGCCGCCCAGAGAAGTGGTGGATGCCCCTGTCCTGAAGATAATCATGGCCAGGTTGGATGGGGCTCTGAGCAACCTGATCCAGCTGTAGGTGTCCCTCTTCATTGCAGAAGACCTTTAAAGGTCCATTCCAACTCAAATGATTCTATGACTGGGCTTCAGGCGAGCTGCACCACATGTCTTGGCAGCCCCATGCCACCAACAACAGCACTCTCCTCTCCATAATGGAGTGCTGATTAATAATGGTTATTAACTACCAATCTGCTCGAGCCCAACTTACCTTCAAAGATTTCAAGATTATTTTTCAAATTCCACTTCCAGCTGGTGGCAGTGCTGGTAGTTCTCCGCTACGGTGAGCTCCCCCGCTCTTACCTCTGGGGAGCAGCTAACCTTTTACGTTGCCTTTGCTCTCTGTATTTCAGAACACTGACAAGACTTGATGGTTTTGCCAGAGACCTTTTGGTAATCATAATACACTGCTACTCTCTTTATTCTTTAAGCATCTGTGTTTTATCTACAGCCTCATTAGTTCCGTGCCTTTCAAAAAACATTTTTTTCCCTATACTGCAGTGACATATATTTGCAGCTTTATAATAGCACTACGGGCTTTGATAGGAAAAACTGAGAAATACATACAAAATAACTTATTTCCTTTCGATGGGCTAATTACATATAGCATCTTGTTAATACCTCTCCCTCTTCGCCTCCCTTACAGTTCCACATGCTTCATAAGGGCCAGTGGCATGAACACAAAATTGTTCTTAACAAAGGAAAAAGTGACATGCAGGGGAATCAATGCAAAGGGTGACCCAAGTTTCCACAGAACCCCAAAGCCAATGGGACAGAAGTCAGACCCTGCAGAAACCAGACCACCACGCTGTTCTCTTCATCAGGAACACACTTCACCCTGGCACATCCCACTGTTCCTAGTGCTGCACTTATCTCTCATTCTTTCGCATTGAGAATGGAGGGTTGTCTGAATTAGGGGACAGACTCAAAAGCTCACATGTAGCCAGACATACAGGCAGGCTTATTTTTTTTCATAGTAGAGAGGAGCAACTCCCCACTCTTCTTCAAATTTTTATCAGTCTTGTGCATTAAAACCACAAGAGTTCAGGAAGATACTTGTAGAGAATGCATCAACCATACTTAAGGCACTACATTAATTATACAGCCAGCTAAATGAGTTTTAAGAGTTTATGTTTTTGTAACCTTTGCCCCTATTCAGGTGAATGAGGACAGTTTGAAGAGACTGGGTCTGGTGGAACACTGGAAGAATCCCTTGTGCTTCAGTAATGACACTGCAGTACACAAACGAAACAAGACATCTTCTCGTATCTGATAGCATTATTTGACAGCATCCTACACCACAAATAACCTGTACTTAATGAACTGCAAACTTAAGCGTGCTATCCAATTTCCCTTGAATTAGGTTTTAAGTTAAAATGTTTTCAAGACAGAACCCATGTGTTCCAGCCACTGCAAGAAACATATCCATCTGACCTTTTCTGAAGTAAATATGACAAAAGAAAATCCAGAAGAAAACATATTATTTTAAATCTGAAACACTGATTTGTCTCCTAGAGAAAACAACAGAGTAGGATCACTTCAGAGTTAGACGTATAAGGAATGATTTAATTACACTCTGCCCTTTTCCTCATTGAAAACACAGCCAGATGCAACAAGGTCAAGCAGGACCAGCAGGCCAGCTCGAGTCCTGCAGTAGGTTTGAGGTGTTGTCCGGTGTACTAGAAACTATCACAATGTATAAAATATGCTTCAATAACAGATTTCAATAACTGCTGAGCAAAGACTTTATTTTCTACTTGGGATATGACAGAGGAGGGGCTCTTCCTGTTCTATAGACAAGCATTTGGCTCTTGAAACAAGGCAGCTACTGGCATGAAATAAAATGCAAATGTTAATTCACAGAGGAAAATACTGGAAAATGAGAAGATATAACGGAAAAGTCACAGCAACAAACACTGCCAAGCTTAGTTTAAAATATCTATGTGCTAGTCAATCATTTTGTGTATTTTAATATACTAATAAGAACATTCAACGTCAGAAATAAGAGCAGTGAGAAACGGCAAAGAAAACAAATTACAAGCCATCCAAAATAGGAATACTAATAGTTATAATTCTGCAAAGGCAGACCAGATGTCTTCACATATATTAAACTGTTTACTCTATTGACTGGAAATCCTTTCACAAGCCAGCCTGTTCCCCAAGATTTCAATAAGAGCTTGATATGTATTCAGTGGAGTTGTACACTTTGGCTTCTGAAGGGAGGAGTTTTAGGCTACTTGAAGTAAAAAAATAGCAACCAGCAAGAATATATTCCCATCTGAGTCCAAAACAGCAGTATAGTTTGTGGGTTCTAACGACTTTAAAGTCTTGATTTTCCTTTCTGATATACTACTGCAGTACAGAAATGAGGAGGCTTTCAGCTTCTCGTAACTTCGAAATAACTCTTCACCCCTGTACCACCCCAAACCCTCCAGGTGTTTCTGTGGCTCACAGTCATTAAGACACAGGGGCAGACGGGCCACTTCTCATTCTTTATGTTCAACATGTCACAGTGGCAAAATTTCATTTTGCTTATGCAAGGGCCATAGTGTTCCTGCTGTATCTAAGCACAGCTTTACTAGTGCTATGAATATACCAGGTCAAAGCGGTCATGAAACATCATCCATTTCTCAGATAGGTGCATTTCTAAAACTCTACTGATTTCAGTGACAGCATCCCTGTTTAAACCAGTGAAAACAAAGAAAGCATTTTAACTTCGCTACCATGCTCACAAAAGAATGGATAATTTCCAGGGGAAAATTAAAAAAAAAAAAAAAAAAAAAAAAAAAAAAAAAAAAAACAGAAGAAAAAAAAAAAAAGGAAAAAAAATTGTTAACTCTGAAGTAGGTCTACTTATATTGTGCCTGGCTTCTCCAGAGGTGCAGAGAGTGCTGCACTGCTCAAGCGGGAGAAAGAACTGCCGACACAGCCAAAATGGGATGCAAAGGAGAAAGCTGGCCTTTGCCCCTCTCCACTTGAGAAAATTAATTGCCGAACATTAAACCCACTGATCCTCCAATCGTACTAAGGCTTTCCTTCTTACCCAGTTAATTCACATGTATGTCAGCTAAAGAGAAACCCCAACAAGAGAGATGCTGCTGACTGCATACAGTACGTGTCCTGAGGGATGCATATCCACATGACAAAGAAACAGAAAACTGTTTTAAACACCTACAGAAAGTGTGCTGATAGCCTGCACACTGTGATAAAGGGTAACATGAGATCCTCGTGAAGGCCTGTCCCGAGTGGCTCTGGCCCACAGGCTGACATGGCAGAAGCCCACCGGGGTTAGCTGCTATCCAGCTGTGTCCAGTTTTGCACAGTACAAGTCACCCCCAGAAGTGTTTCCCAATCACAGCTTCAGTGCCCAGAGCAGAGCTTACCCGCCGACCTTGGGCTCATATTAGCATTTTGCCAATGCCGTGGGCACTGCAATATGAGGTTTCTGACGTAAGCCTGGAGAATTAATAACTCGTGAGGCTTGGAACACCAGGATCTCACCTTGCAGGAACAAACGGAGCATCTGTCCTCCCTCAGGGTCCACACCTGCCCGTTCCGCTTGAAGCCGCCTTCATGGAGACAGTCTCCAGTGCAAGACGGTCCAGATGGACAGAGGCAGTCAAACCCTCCTGCCAGGTTCACACAGGCGGAATCGTTCCAACAGGTGTGGGTCTTTAAGGCACACTCATCGATATCTGCAAGACAGCAGATTTAAAATGCTTTGGACATTTCTTTCACAGTGCAAATGTTATTACAATATTATGTAATCACTACTCATCTGCCTCGCTGGTAGAAGACAGTACCTTCTTTCTTCCATATGCATTTGCTAGACATTAAACACTGATTTTTTAACTTATTCTTCAGTGTTCATTTTGATTCCACCAAGAATTCTTAAACTATCTCTAGTAGGCTTAACTGTAAATGCTGAGACTGACATACCTAGCAGAGCTGCCTGTCAGTGGCAAACGTGAAACTCCAGACAATGGTGTATAGTGATTTTCCAGTAACTGGAAGCTAGGGAAGAGGGTGACTTTCTGCCTGTTGAACGACTCTGTTCTGGATTTACACCAAAACAGAAGGACACTATTCTCCATAAGCTTCTATCATGATCAACGTTTCCCATACTGATAGCTCTCAACTGCATCTTTTTCCCATTGCTCAGGCGTCTAAGTGAATTTAAATAAAAACAAAAACAAAACCCAAAGAAATCAGTGGCACCTTGTACAGCAAAAAACTCTTAAAGCTATGCAGGAAAAGCATGATTTAGCAATGACACAAAGAAGTAGCAAAAGGAATTCATTACACACTAGAGAAAAGTGAATTACAGTATCCCATTAAAATTGCTTTTGGAGAGTAACATATAATTATGCAATATGAATTTATCTAAGGAGTTTGTACAGCATTCTTTTTGTTGCAGTGAAACCATTAGCTTTTTAAGCACTTTGTGGAAAACAGGTATTTCTTTTAGAAAATGATTTTGGACTGCTCTTAAGCATTATATTGACAGATTATCTAGATAAAATAGCAGTAAACTGGTGGGTCTTTTTTGCCCCAAAATTAACAATGAAAGCTGTAAGCAACAGTAGGAGGCAGACTGAAGAAGAAAATCGTTTAGAAGTATCTGATGCTTTCTATCATGAAAATTCCAGAATACTATGATATGAATTAAGAAATTACAAGGAAGAATCTTCACACCATTTTAAATGCCCTTATTGATAGGGTGAAACTTGTAACTCTTTAATATTACTCAAGAGTACTTTTAATTCCTCTCTAAAACAAACAATTTAAAAATTCAATAGAATTTAACAAAATAAAAAAAATGACCTAAAATCTAATTAAGTGCCATGTGATGGCTAGTTGCCCAGCTTCTTGGGTAAGTGCCATGAGTTCACTAGTCATCTCCTCAGAAAGACAGAACTTAAAAAAGATGTTAAGAATTCTCTGAACCATCCCAAAGAAATTATCTATAGCAACCAAATTACTAAATTTCCTCTGAACTGGAAAATAAAATTCCTGGTTTCAATTCATAAATACTCCAGGAACAACTGGAATTGTGTTAGTGCCCTTGGATTTCACCAGAAGCAAAATCAGCCAGTACAACCGAGTCAGGAACTTGGGCTGTAAGAAAATTGCTGTTCCTCTGTCTGCTCGCAGACCGAGCGGGAAGCAGGAAGGCAATTACACCAGACAGCTTCACCCTTGGGCTGTGGGCCGGTCCTTTGTCAGAGATGTTCCCAATGGCCTGATAGCTTGATTCAACTCATCACTCAGACTTCCATAACACGGGTGTATTTTGCTGCCCTGATGGTCTCAAACAGCAAAAAAAAAGAACATTATTGCTCTAATGCATACCATAGCACCACCAAGTATCTGAAAGGTACACCATCGGTGGTGCAAAAGGGGCTGAACTAAGAGAAATTCAAACTTACAGTTCATTGTTTAACAAGTGCCAGAGAATGACAGAGGTAAAAGCCGTGAAGAGTGATATGAATAAAACTGGCATGAAATGAATTATACTCAAGCAGCTACAGTAAGTCTTAAAATACCCTTAAAATACCCTATTTTCTCTTCAATAGACTTTGTGTTGTATTTTTTTGTCAAAGGAAAAGGCACAGATACAGCATTCAGTTGGTCGTTGGTGATTTCACCTAGCAACATTCAATTGTCAATATTGTCTTCACCATATTAAGGGCTTCTGAGCAGTATTTATATATATATAATATGCAACAGGATCAGTGCAGAAGGGTATCTTTCACAGTCCGAAACTAAAAGGATTTCACTGATGAATATAAAGCCACATTGTCTACACAGTTCATGTAATTGCTTTACTTATGACACAGAAAACTAATTCTGCTTCCATGCAATTTAACAGATTTATGGAAAGTCAGATGTTTGCAATTATAGAAACTAACATTATTCATATTCTCAGTAGTACAGACCTGTCTCAGACTGCACAAGGCCAACTTAATCTGTTAGACATATCCAAAAGGGAAGAGCACCCTATTTACACACTGCTGCTGTGTTTAGTTTAGCACGCATAAAAGGGATGCCCCTGTTAAGAGAGGTCCGACCTGATAAGTGGGATATTCTCGACAAAGAAGCCAATCAAGTAAAGCTGAACAACACAGCATGGACATAAATGCCTAATTGCTACCCAGTTTGCTCTTTTTTTTTTCTTTCTTTATGCAAATGAAGGTTTCTTATTATTTTATGGCATTTATTATTTAAAAGTTTTAGCCATTAGTCACATATAAAAGGCTTGGACACTGCATTCATTTCCAGCTGAACTTTTAATAGAGCTAATTTTCTGAGAACGTCCTTTTGGCAGTTTTTTCTTGTCACTGATTGTATCTCTAAATGTCAGAACAAACAGCCAGTGTTCCCAGTAACCTGATGAAAAGAAGTTGTAAAATTTTTTGTCCCCTTTATTAAG
>VXAV01007870.1:85615-113824 GCA_013399715.1 Alectura lathami | reverse complement strand
AGCAGAGATGAAGAAGTCTCTCTCGAAAAAAAATCTCCCACATGCCTACCTTTATGCCAAATTCAGCTGAAGTAAGCAAATCATAATTCTGCTGTTTTACATCAACTTATATAAAGGCTGAATTTCACTCTTTCTTATTAACTCTACACTGGCTTTTAGCTTTACTGCTACCAAGAAGGCACTGCATTTATTCTTAAAAACAGGTGATGCAAAGCAGTAACACATTGACAAAGGCCATCCTGAAAGTCTGCTGGTTTTTCCCAGTGCACAACAGAAGACGCCACAACACTCCGACCTTGTCACAAGTTTGCAACCCAGCGTGCCTGGAATAGCAATGACACAGCAATGGTACAGCAATTTAGTTGTTAAACTAATGGTGACTCAGAATAACATGGATAACTGTATAATTTAGTTACATTTGAATAATGACTCACGGATGCTGCTCAGCCTCATGGGGCTGGTTCACTATTAAAACCACAGAGATGCTAAAAATCAGAAAGGACAGGAAACACATCTGAGCCCTACTTATTGACTTTCTTAATAATCAATTTCTTGTCTCGTAGCTTAGGTGATAGAGAGTGCACTTCCATCTGACTGAAGCCAGTAGCAGCCTTTGGAATAGTTGCTCAGGAAATTCTTTCTTGACATTTAGCCTCTTTTTTTAATTACTTTCATTTTAACTCATTAGGAGATTTGCTGGCAAACAACAAGCACCAAACAACATATTCTGCTCTCCCTAGCAGTCATGGCCATTTTCACAGACTGATTTTAATTGCATTATATTTATACTTGCCTTTGTAGATCCTTCTCAGGCAGGAGTAGTTTTGCCTGAGTAAACAGTACAGACTTTGATACATTTTTCTGTTTTGAGGACACAGCTGTAAACTATTACACTTCAGATTGGATGAGATAGTAAATACTACTCAAAATCAGGAATAATCAAACACACAACAATTTAAGAGCACAAAATGGCTTTCCGAGATTAAAGGTGCGCCCACCACTCACTATAATTAAAGAACAGCTGTAATATGCTCTATTGTGTAATTCTAGATTGGTATTATCAAGATTTTTTAATCATCTGAAACACAAGTGCGAATTTAGAATGATGAGTTTAAAATGAAAAAAAAAAGAAATTAAATTGGTATCAGAATAATAACACAGACTAGTGGTACTAGCAATTTTTAAGATTAATTCTTTTAATATATAACATCTAATTTACTGAAACTCATTTTTAATACATGCTCCGAGCTGATGTTTTCATCAGTTTAGTGCATGTCTCTCTCTCACACTCTTATTTGTTCATTTGTATGCTAAATAGGCAGCACACTTGGAGTCTGCAACCCAGCAGTCCCGAATGACACAAATAACGTCAATTGACATATTCCCATATTTAGGGAAATGTGTGAGTGACACAGGAAATAAAAACTGCAGCCAGACTACCCAGAGATAAGCATGGCAGAAATATACAAGGCAGGGTGAGGAACTGTTTCATATTTAGTGTTGCCTTTGAGATTCTGTTGTAAATATGACTGCATTTATTAGTCTACAGAGCCAGAAGCAACAAACTGACTGTGTGATCGGTAGGTGGTTTCAAACTGAGGTAGAGGCTCTTTGTCAGGTGTGAGGGTCAATGTGCCTCTCAAACCACACAATCCTGAAAAGAGAAGGGCTATTAGGCCAATGTGTATTTTATTTGAGCTCTTCCCATGTCTTGGGAGGATACTGCTATCACACTTGGTGGAAGAGAGAGGTATGTGTTATTTACAGGTGAGATGACTAAGATACTGAGATGCACTGAACTGCCCAAAGCCAATATGTGAGAAACTCCTCAACTATTTAATTCCAGCCCAGTGCCCTGGCTTTGAGGTTATCACTCTCTACCCTCTATAAACGTGTTCTCAAATAACCAGGTAGATAGAGGTAAGGCCAAACTTCACTCCCCTCATGACTTTAATACAGGCTTAAGTTTTGAAGGACTCTTCAGTACGTTTATCTCTGATTGTTAATTCAGGTGAATTGGGACAGCTGAATTGTATCTGCAGTTATTCTATACAAAGCAGTTATTCAGAAGATTAAATATGCATACTAGAATACAATGAGAGAGCAACACCAACAGGAGAGATCTTTCATGTCAGTAGAGGGTAATCAATGAAACCCTCATTCAGAAGAGGTATATTTCTACAAAGTTAGGATTATGCAGACTTAAAAATTCTATATATTCAAAGCTATCCTTAAGAGTACAGTATTTTTATGCACAAAGCTGCTAAAGCTAGTTCAAAGCAGAAATGCTATAAATTCAGAGTAATTTAATTTTCAGTGACTGGTAAGACCATATTAAAAACATATTACAGATGGCAGAATCACATTTCAGTCAATCTGGATGGTGAAATACATTATGTATATGATAAAAAGATTAATTCATCAACCAGAATCAAAACTCTTTTGCCAATTGATTTTGGCATGCTGTAAATGAAGAGTTACTCATTCCTCACCAAGATCACAGAATTTGAGAAGAATTACCTAATGGGAATATTTGTTAAACAAAATACTTGATGGTCTGAGAAGGAATGCTCACTCCAGATAAAACTACTAAAATAATCTGGATGCAGGCTGCAGTCTGGTTCATCAGAGCAGCCAAAGATGAATGTAGCTTCTTATAAAACAGGACACTGACAAACAGCATCCTCAACAGAACGTACCGATTGCTTGCCATCCAGTGCACTGCACAAAAAGAATCATTCAAATGGCATTAGCTGTGCCTAGAAGAGCTTCAGTGATGAGCCTTAGCATTACTATCCAATGCTAGCAGACTACTTCATGCACAGTCTTTAGGTCTAATACATAACCAATCTAACACACTATCTAGCACTTGAAATGCTAAAGTTCAACATCAAAGAGCCAAAGAAATAGCCTATTATTTTATCTAGTACATCCTGTGACAGAAATGCTCCCTACCACACATTCTTCAGTGATTTGCCTCAAACAATTTTAAAATGACTCGCATGATAAGTCCTCCTCCACTTCATTGGGAAGATTGTACTGCAGCCCAATAGTCCACCATGTTAGGAACTTCTTTTGATTAGTTTGAGCCCTTCCCTAATCGAATATCATTCAAGCAAAATAATTCCTGTAGAAACAATTTCACTGCTAACAGGAGGCAGCAGCTCATGAGAAAATGATAAAAAGCACATTTTCTTCACTGTGGCTTGAGTGGGGGAGTGTCAGCCATTCTCCTTAAAATTCCTGTGTATATACTACTGTGCCAAAGGGCACAAGAAAAAAAGCTGAATCGCAGGATCAGATTATAACAGTGTGTATGCCCAATAGCACCCCTGAGAATTTAGTAATAATGGGAAATATTCTCAATTAGTTTTCTTAAATCGTGAAATGATTACCAGTTTCAGAAAAGCATTTTCATTCACACCGTAATAAAGTCTCCAAAGGAAGCAAATCCCCAAACAAGCAGTGTAAGAAGAGCTCTTGAGATCATAAAAAGAATAACGCAAAGCTCTCTGCATCCTTAATTAGGGAGGAAAATGGTTCAGGAAGGGCTGATCAATACAGAGCAGATGATAAAAATGCATGGTCTTGGAGAATGTATCAACACAGCTTCATAAGGAGGGTGAAATCTGTGGTGGGTATTCCAGACACCAACACTGGCTTCCAACTGCTCCCATTCAATGCAAGATGCCTGTCCAGTCCGGACCATATACATACTTATTTCTGGTATCAGGTGGATTACACAAAAAGGTCCTTTGAATCATCAAATAATAAAAGATTGGAAGGATAGTTTAAGAAAAAGCAAAACTTGTGCATCATATAGCCTATCTCCGGTTGTTCACAAGGCATGCAAAGGCCGTTGTCTATTTTGGTCTGCTTGAACTTTCTCTAATCCCTCTGCCACTCTTGCATCCATCCACGCTCATCACTCAATGCAGTTAAATTTACCCGGGTTCCTCACTCCATCATGCCATGTGCCTCATAACAAGCGGTTTACTGTTGTGATTTCCCATGCGTGATCCATCAGTGTATTGGGAAGCATGAAAGAAGCATGCTTTCCTGGTTAACTTGGACAGCACCATACTTCATTGCACTAAGTAATCAGAGTCAAAACATTGTAAGAAATCTAGTAAAAAATGCTAAACAAACAGAACAGTCCAAGCCTTGCTCTCAAACATTGAGAACAAATGCCAGGATGAGCCCCATCAGACTATAGATGTTCAGCAATTGTCCTGCGCATCCTCAGTAGTCAATGAACTGAGACAGCGACTTTCCAAGGCCAATATTGACTGCTCAATATCTTCTATCTTTCTCATCCACTTGTATCAGAATTCATTCTAATGTTAAGCTTATTTGTTCTATATGTTATTACACATTTAAACATTGTAAACATATACATCTACTTTCAATAAAGCTAAAAAAAAAACAAAACCCTAAGGAAAACTCAAAGCTCTTGGTTTCCATTTAAAAAAAAAAAAAAAAATCTAAATCAAAAATCTTGAAACCCTTCTCAAAGTGAATTGGTAATTTGAGATGCAGTTTTAAACACAACTGAAAAGAAAGAATAAAGTATACCAGCAGGTATGAAAGCTTAGTGCTGCAACAAGTGAAATCTTCCAGGTGAAAAACTCAACAAATATTGAGGATTTAAAACTTCAATTATTAGTGTCAACCATCTTCTTAAATACTGCAATGAGTATTTCCAAACAAATAAGAAGTGACTGATTCCTTAGCACAAAATGCGCACTTTGAAGGCGCACGCTCTCTCTTTCATTTTTTAATTACAGGCTGAATTTATAACTTCACTAAACCATTAGTTGCAGACTTTGATCAGACCCTAGTTTTCCCAGACTGGGTGCTGCTTCAGACATCAATAACTCCAATTAAACCAACTCTGAGATATGACTACATCATTTCTCTAAGCAATTAAAAACGTGCAACAGAAATAAGTAGAAAATCCTGAAAGAAAAGCCAGGGGACTCATCAAATGTTAATAATAATAAATAAATACATTGCATTTCGACACCATCTTCTATCCTGTGATCCCAAAATATTTCCTAAGCATTATGTTATGTTACAGTGCTTTGCAGGATACAAAGTAAAAACATAACAACATTTTGTTTATGTGATTATCTCAAACGGTTTTGATTTTTCAGGATGCTTACTGCATGAATAAGCCCCCCTCTTGTCAAAAAACCACATTTGTCCAAAGCAGTTTTGTGTCCTCAGTTTCACTGATTTGACCAAGTTTTATATACACAAGTTGAATGTAATTGCTTTTCAACAGCACTCCAAAAGTTAGGAATATCTCATAACAATTGATTTTATCATTATTTTTTTGATACTACAGAAACGTTTAGCAGCTCTTCAGTATGTACTTCAGACAGTATGGGCATTAATGAAGACACTGATACATTAATCATACTGAATGTTATCATTCTGCAAAGAGCTTTTAAATATGCATATATTTATGCATATTTCTGCAAAGAGTCTCTGTTTCTGAGTTTCATTGTCAGTGAAATGAATTTGATTTATGGCACGCAGGATACCAGAACATCAAGAATTCATAAAAGGAAAAAGCGTGAGCACTTCTGAGAGGAGTTGTCCAATATGTACTCATGTGTTTAGGAGGAAGACTTCTGAGGGAAAAAAAAAAAAAAAAGTCACTGCAAAGAGAGCACAGACACTGTCCCTTCAGGTTTGCTTGTTTGTTTGTTTTTCCTAATAGCATAATTGAATTCTAGTAAAGCACGTTGCACGCAACTGTCAAGGAACTTGGGATCCCCACAAAAGGATATATAATATCTGGCTTTCCAAAAGAGTTTTCACACATACAGGGCTTGAGAAATTTAGTGGAAAAAAAGGGAAACTGAGATTTCTATTACATACAGTTCTTAACCTGTGTGAACTAGAAGTCCTACAGGCTAACTTCTAATTTATTAAGTACACTAAAAAGACATCAATTATTTACCCTTCAGTTTAGTAACGTACTATGTAACATGCTGCATTTTCTTCAGTATACATTCAAAAACTTTTTTTTATTGTTGTTGTTTGTTTGTTGTTTTGCTTTTTAAGTAGAGAGATCATGTATAATTCTCCTTCGGGATATGTTCTTGGTCAAACTGCCACAGTTTTCATTAAGTGAAAATGCAGTTTTTGGCCTCCCAGATTTTCAGTCACCAAAATAACTTCAGTGCATACACTACAGCCTACATACAGCTGTTTCAGAAATGCATCCAAACATACATCCAAATTACAATCACATCCAACGTGTTCACTTCAACTGCTGATAAAAAAGTTACTACTGTCAAGATGTCATCTTTGGTTCAAATCAGTAATCTTTACACCACATTTTATTGAGAAGCTCCTGCAGAATCATCTTGTCAGGGTGGCAAGCACAGAGTACCAACAAAGGTGAAACAGGGAAACTACTAGCAGACAAGAAGGAATTGCAATCACAAGAGTATGTTCACAGTCCTCTTCCACTTCTGCCAGCTCCGCCTCTCAGAAGTGTAGCTGGGAACGAACCAGCATTTCCGAGCAAACACTTTTAAGTACAACTCTTTATTTCTTAAGAGACTGTGTGTATCTCATTAGTGCAGCTCAGCTTTTAACTTACAAAATTAGAAATAAAAGGGCTGAGGGCCACCAACTGCTAGCTCACAAAGACCAGCAGCCTCACCTGTGCCAGACTGAAAACATTTGTTGGCAGAACAACCACAGGGGAGGGAGGCAGTGCCTGTGATGGATTCATTCAGAGTCAGGGCAGGAAGGCACGGGCAGCTGGGCTGGCACTGCAGTCTTCTGTGCTACACGAGAATTTCAGAAGGAGCTCACAGGAGCCTAATTACCCAAATTCACAGTTCTTTTTCAGGCATTTTGATTTTGACCTTACAATGAAGCACTACCACTGCTACCTGCTTTTTAATGACATGTTCTTCCCAAAGAAAATTGAACATTTAACTGAGAGTTGGCTATTTTATTACAGTGTCACTGGCTTAGCAGTCAGACACCAAACAGTATGCATGTCTCTCTTTGCTTTTGAAAAAGGAAAAGGAAAACAAAAAACAAACAAACAAACAAAAAGCAAGCAAAAAAAACTCACCAACAACAAACAAACTCAAGAGCAAAATGGCATTATCTTATTGTCCTCTATGTATCCCAGAAGAAAATCTGTTCCTCATTTTTGAAATTATTCCTAAAGATCTGATTTTTCAACAGGGGACAATCGTTTGTTGCTCATCCTGTACAACTGAAGTAAGCTGTAGGGATATGATTGTATCCCATATTCCCACAACAATATTGATTCCCACAGAAGATATCAAAACCCCTTCAAGAAAAAATATGACAGAGTGACACCCATCTTACCTGGCTTCAGACGGATAGAAAGAAGGTATCTGTCTTAGAGGTAGTTACCTAGTTCCCATTTACCATCAATAAAAAGATGAGCGCTGTTACACTGCAATTTCTCTAACACCTACTTAGGAGACATGATGCATCAGAAATACCTATTTCTCTCCAGTGACCACAGTCGTTGTTTAGCTGACTACCTGAAATCTCTCCCATTAAAACAGTGTAAGACAAATTCTTTTTCACTTGGCAAGGTATTCATCTGCATGAAAAGGAATCAGTGACAACTGTGCTCTAGGGATCTGTAAATCTAAGTTACGCGTCACAGCCTTAGAGTAGTTCAGGCTGGCAGGGCCTCTGCAGGTCCCTGGCCCAAGCTGCTGCCCCAGGCAGAGCACGCGGTGTGCAAACCAGGCTGCTCAGGGCTGCACCCAGGCAGGTCTTGAAAACTTCCAAGGATGGAGACTGCACAGCCCCCTGGGCAACCTGAGTCTCTGCTTTTTCCTCATAGCTTAGATGTTGGAACCTCTCATGGTCCAATTTGTGTGTCATCTTCATCTCCCCTCCACAAAATCCAGTAAAAAGCTTGGCTCCATCTGCTTGGTAACTTCCTGTAGGTGCTGGGCTGCTGTTAGGTCCCCCTGAAGCTTTCTCTTGAGTAGACTGAACAATTCCCACTCCTCAGCCTCCCTGCACAGGGCACATGCCTCACCACTCACCTTGGTGGCTCTCCAGCTGTTCCAGCTGCACGTTATCAATGTTTTTCTTCTTTTGGGAGCCCAAAACAGGATACAGCATTCCAGATGTAGCCTCAGGAGTACTGCGTATGAGGGCAATAACCACTGACATCAGTCTCCTGGCTGTGCTCCTGTTAATACCCAGACTGAGAAATTCCTCGTTTTGTGCCTGCAGCACTAGCTGCCTCCTTCTGCTTGATTTCCTCCAGGCAGCTGGCTCTGCCTGGCCACTGCAGGTATTCTAAAGACCTGTATCATGCTTCCTTCACTCTTCTCCTTGGCTTGCTGCTCTGCGGACACCAGCCTCCTGTTTAGATGTGCCTTCCTGAGCCATCACGTTGTCAGCTGATGGACTCCTTTTGCACTGGTTGCAACAACAACTGAAATAGCCTGCATCAACTCCGAGGAAGGGATCCACAGGACCTATGTGAGGTCATTTGTTCAGCAAGCTGAAGATGAATTTAGAAGAGATAATCTTCAAGGCAGTGGTGTTTGGATTGTATGTATGCAAGCAAGCTACTGGGGCTGTTTTGGCCTCTTTAATGGTCCACTGGGAGACACTTGAAGGAGGAAGCAGTTTGAAAGATGTGAAAACAGTGCATCTAATGATGCTTTAAGGGAGCAATTTTACAACAAGCCCTTACCTGCTGTTTATTGTTCTTTATCGATTTTATACCTTCCTATTTTCTTTTCTGTTCTTTTTTCCCTTTTCTGGTGCAGAATAAAATGTTCAGATGACATTACAAAGGAAAGCTACAATTCCTAATGCAAGGAAGAATTCCAGACACACCAACACAACAGCTTCCTTTTTGCTGGACATGCTTTGCAGCTTTGTCCCAAGTTGAGTGGTTTTGTTTGTTTGTTTGTTTACTCTGTTTCAGAAGAGCATTCCTACCCTTTCAAAGCTAAACAACCCATACAAGCTCTGCTGGCAAATGCATGAACAAGCTCTGTGCTTGCTTATACATGCCAGTCACCATTCACCCCTCATTTGAATTCTTCTTTAAAATACACCTCTGCAACTGAGATTTTTTGTGGCTTAAGTGCTCACATAACAATCCTCTTTTAAAATACATTTATCCATTTCTGAGGTAGGACTAGAAGCTTCTGAACTGCTTTAATAACTTTCATATTTTATAACCTTTCTCATCAAAGTTTAAATTTTTACCTTCATTAATATTGCTGTAAGTCAAAAGTGACTGTTTTTAAGTTGGTAGAATTATACCAAGAGACATAAAAGACATAATGAGATAAGAATAGGGCTTCCTGGGAAGAACTGAATATGCATGCATTTGTTTTTCAGGCTGTGACTCTTAANATTAAAAAAAAAAAAAAAAAAAAAAAAAAAGAACAGGAAAATGTTTTGCTTACTCCATTGCAAGTCATTATAAATTGTAGACAGTATACAAAGACATCCCTTTACCAATCACTGCCAGCCCTGGAGCAATCTACTGGAGCTATTCATAGCACACAGTTATGCAGGCAAGGACAACGAGAAAGTGGTCATAACCACATTTAATTTATAAAGTGTAATTTTCCAGAGAAGAATTTTTCAAGACCTCATCCCTGGCTGTGTCAATGCCTTAGACCATAATGTCACAAAGCTGCAGTGCTTTCACCTTAGCATAACAACTACAAAAATATTGCTGAATAAGTCTGCAAATGCACTTCTCAAAAGTGGATAAACAGCACCATGCCTGAGCTGCATGGGCTCTACTTTCAGGAAGGAGATGTTACAGCATAGGTGGAGCACTACCTTCCAAATATTTCACGTCATTAAGAAAAATAATAAAAAGAATAAAAATAAAATAATAATAATAAAAGCCAGCATGGAAAACTTTGTTCTGAATGAAACTTCCACCTTTCTGTCTACATCAAAGTGTATTGCAAAGGAGGAGTTTGGCACAGATCAAAGCGTCTCCTGTCTGTGTTGTACTGAAACTGAAGTGTCAGACTGTTTCACTGCAACACTAATAAGAAATGCTTTGATGTGTGTGTTTGTGTTCATAAACCACTTTTGTCACTGCTTACTAGCTACCCATAATATTTTATAAATAGATTACCCAAGCTGTAATTTCACATTATGATATGTTACTGGAAGTAACCCATATCATTATATTACTGTTGCTGACATGTTATCAAGCAAGATGGAAATGAATACTAAAGCAACCTTTTGAAATGGAGAGGTTTCCTGTGGAACAGTTATTTGGTGCTCCCATCACAGAGGGCTGTGCAAGGGAGCAGTGTCAGGTCTAAAGATCATCACTCAGGTACCTGCTTTGATGCAACGAGAGTTAAGGGACACAAATGTCCTGAGCTGAACATCAATGAAAACAAGAGATGCACAAAGAACTGGCCTGGAGCCTGTCCCCGGGTATGCCCATAGGAACAACTCCATGCTACTATCTTCTGCCCTCAGTTAATAATCTCCACAGGTTAACATCAAATCATATCTGATCCCTTTCCAAAATACATACTTAACAAAAGCTTACTGAAAAATGTGGATCCCCGTTTGCCTCACCGGATAGCACAGACCTGCCTCTTGGCAGAGCCTCTACCCCCTGGAAGATCATATCCCTTATGGAGCACTGTGCTTCTTCTCCCCAGCCCTCCCAAGCCGCAGGAGGCAACGAGCCCTCCCACCAGCACTCAGGGACACACATGGATTCCACTGCAGTGGGATGCAACACGGCAAACAGAAACATTCACCTGAACAAGAGTCACCCTTGCATCTCCAAAGAGAACAATCACCAAACAAGTTCAGTCAAGATCTTTGCAATCTCTCTCTCTCTTTTTTTTTTTTTCCACTTGCAAAATATTAGGAAGTCAATTTCATACACTCCTGAAAACTCAAAAAATAAATCCGATGTTATAATAATTCTCCTATCTTTTTCTACTGCGTTTCAGCTCAAGTACAATGACTATAAGAGAGGGAGAGTGCTGCACATTACTGTTCTTGTTCTAGAGAGGACGCAACTCTGAAACTGCTGAGAAACACAGCTCGTGCTGCCAGTTGCTCCTTTATGTTTAAACAGTTTTTGTCATTTCCAGGAAAACTGAAAACACTTTCATGTGCAATTAACCAGTTGGACTGCTCAGACTCGCATCAATTACCCTTATTATTTGGCTATGCTACTCTTTTTGGCATGCGAACGTCATATATTTTCTTTTAATTTTAAAAGTCCCCTTCAACTCAACAGATCCATAAATTTCTGCCTCTTGAACAGCGTAATAACACTATTTCTTTTTTTCCTCTGTTACTGTATAGTTGATGTCTAATGCTTGTGGTCTCAATTGATTTATAATGACTGTATTGATAATTAGGGACTATTTGCTGATATGCGTTAGCAAGAGGACACCGAAACAGTTGCTTATTTCGATAACTTATTGAAAATATACCTATAGAGCATCAGAAAATATCTGATCCACGTTCCATAGCATTGATTGTCAAATGTAGTTTTCTCGTACACCAAAAAAAAAAAATCAATTAATTGTATGTTCTTTAAAAAGTCACTTGCGTTTTACTTTAGGAAAATTTGAAACTTCTGTGTTTTTCTTGGTTTATATTACTTCAGAACACAGTATGCAGTTCTACTGCTGACATACAGCATTTTAATTGCTTTAATTTTTTAAAAGAATTTGGGTGGTTGCTACTTGGTATTGCTTCTCTAATTTCTACTATAATTAAATGGCTGGATACTAATACATACACTACTAACACTGGCAAGCCATGACAAGCCAACAAGAAAAATGGGGTGCAATATACAAGCAGACCAGCAGTACCCAGAATGAAATTTTAATATACCCACTTGTGATTTTCCAAAAATGTTTTTAGATTAATAGGGCAGAATTCTTTGTTTCAGAACAGTTTTTGACACTACTGTTTTCTGTAAAAGTATATTCCAACTTCTATTTGCATCAACGCCTTGAGGCACATCACACACCCAGCATGTTACAGGGACCTGTCCTGATACATGTTTCACAGAGAAAAATGAGCCTGGAGAAATGAGGGAAGCACCTCCACTCACTTATGTTAGTGGCCTAGTCAGGAATAAAACCTACAGTCCGTGAATTTATTTCCAGTTGTAGACACTAAATTACACACCCACACTCAGCAACACTTTGTAACTGTGACAGTTTGGATACCGCTTAGTGTTTAATACAGAACTTCAGACTGTATTAAGCAGCCTGAACAATGTTTGCCATACTGCAAAGACAGCACAATTTCATAGATGAAAGATAATTTTCCTTTCTGCTATATGGTACTAAATTGAATTTCTTGTCCTTTCTAGAAATAAACCACTTTCTATTTGCATTATACTTACACTATGTGACTTTTCCCATAAATAATAAAAGTACTTTAGGGTGCACCATTTTGGCCCTTTAATCTTGTGAAAACCGGAGATGGAAGCAAAGTGACCAGAGGAAGAAAGTAGACAAAAGTGAGCACAAATGGTGAAGTTACAAAAAGTACCTGTGAAGTCCAGTTCAACAATGAAGAGCTTATGTTTATAACGATATACTTCCGGGTGTTAGGAAGAAACTTTCACTCTGAAATGAACAGTTCTAACAGTGGCAAGTTAATCCTTCCACAAAGAAAGGAGGATGCCTTGAAGTATCAAGGAACAGCTTATGTACGCCTTTCCTAGCCCACTGGCATTTTAAAAAAAAAAAAAAAAAAAAAAAGAAGGAAAAAACAAGATGGATAAGGCAAAGTGTTACAGTCTGAGTGCTGGCAGTGCCACTGTTCTGTGTTCTGCTGGGTAATGACAGGTACAACATAAAGTTCTTTGTGCTTACATGCTTACATCCACAAAGATTTTGGGAATGGGAAGAGGCAAAGCTAGAGAGCAAACAGGAGCATTGCTCCCAGTCCTCAAGCAGCACATCACAGACAGACAGAGACAGAGAGAGAAACACAGACACGTAAGCATCCCTGGATTCAAGAGTTATTGCTACTGGAGGCAGCAGAATCGCCTAACCATCCTCCTGGGACACTATGCCCATGTTTCTTTTCTCAGGTAAATCTTTATGGGTTTCTGCAGTGTGGAACAACACTGCCAGGAGATCTTAAAGGGGGTCCTCCTGCAGACACTTGTGTGGGAGATGAGAGTGAGAACAAGACGTGCAACAGCTCAAGCACAGTCATCCTAACTAAAAAACGTGAGGTTTAGAGTATCTGTGCCCTCCTGCACTAATCATTAGGCCACCCTGCAAGCCACGTACACTGCAAACAGAAATGCCCAGCCTAACGTCTCCCACCAAAAGCAGCAGCTTAAAAAAAAAAAATAGAACTGCAGGAGAGAAGGAGAGAATTTTTATCAGAGCTCATCTCATATTTTCAGCAAAGACACACAAAACTAGGGCACAGCTGTTGTTGGTACAACTGATACAACTTTGGAAAGCACTGCCAGTGCCAGGGAATACTGGAATTTCATTCTGAAAGAAGTGAAAAGTCATTAGGACTTGACTAATAGAAACGGAATGAAAAGTAGTGATATAAAGAGCCTTGTGATTCTGTTTGAGAGCCTAGCAATGAGCATTTCTGCTACAAGTTAAGAAATTATCAGTGAGAAATGACTGGGGAGGATAAAGACCTTATGAATCACAGCATCACAGGGTAAGTAGGACTACCTTTACTGAATAAGGCAAAAGCTATCCTAGAATTTATCAACAGAAGAATTTATAACAGAAACACAAAAGTGTTAATGCCATAAAGCAATGCATGGTGACACATCTCAATACAATTTTTGTCTCCACAGCTCAAACAAAAAAAAAAGAAAGGAAAAAAAAAAAAAAAAGGGACAATCTGAAATGGAAGCATCACCAATCAGAAGCATCACCACCAGAATATAGAGGTAAATTAATAATCTATTGTATGAAATGTAGTGTTCCTCACCAATTTGGTCTACACATGCAAAGCCAAGGGAATAAATGATTCTTTTGTGTGAGCTCAACAGGGGGTAAAAGAATGGAAAGACTTTTCTACTCAAGACAAGTTCTTTTCTTCTACTCAAGAAAAGAACAAGTGTTAAAACACCAATTATTTATTACCTGTCAGGAATAAATCAAGGCCGGAACTCAGTGGAAGGTTGCTGGTCATGGGATCTAGTAACATCTAGATAAGCAGCAGGCTAAGGTTTTTGTTGCCTTGGTTTTTAAAGAAATAGCTGATTCTAGGACAGGTCCAACAAATCCATGAAGGCGATTATGTAACACAGTCACCTGTGGTAAGGGGGAACTAAATCAGATCATTCAGAAGCCCCCTTCTGTGCTGTGTAAAATGTTAGGCATTTTACTACTTTGTAAATAATAATTAGGAATATACCATAAATTCTAAAGAAGTCAGGACAGTTCCTTCTTCATATACCAGATACCACAGGGTAAGTCCTGTGATGCTCTTTTCCCTTCTCTGTGTGTAACAAGGAACTGCATGATTCCCATTGCAGTTTTGTCTGTTGGCTATCAAGAACTAGCTAACACAAGCTACTGTTTATTCTTCAACTAGCCTAACAGTTCTTTCAGTAGAAAACATGGTTGGTTTGTTTTTCCTTTGAGTCAGAAAGAAACAGAAAGGACTGGGAAAAGGAGAGCTATCGATATTTCAAGACACACTTTCTAAAACTATTTTGCATTTTCTACTTCTTCTACAATGTTCCTGGAAATCAGCCAGGTCTATCTACATATAAACCACATAGTTTACAAGTAACTATCTTCCCCTTCACATAAGGCCCAACGGATTATAAGAGCTAATTTAAAAACATTACGATTTCTTGTTCAAATGTGCAATTAAGAAGAGAAATGAAGATTGAGATTAGCAATGGCAGAAGAACTCTAAACTTTATATTACACAATTAACATTTTAAGGAGAGCAGGTCAGAATAACTGGGCTGTTTACTTGCTTGCAACATTGGAAAGTGAAATAATCATGCTTCAGGTCAAATAGTGCTTCACTTATTTTTCAGCTTTATTTTAATGTTTCCAAGGGCTTGTAAAAGATCTTTCACACTAAACTAGAAACTTTTACAGAGGTTTTCAATGCTGCTTATAGGCTTGCAAACAGAAAAGTACACAGGACCCTTACACGTGGAGTAGCCATACATGAAATGGAGTGTGTTGTTTATTAAACTCTGTAAGTGTGCAAAGAGAATAAAGAAAATTCTGCTGGGAAGTCTGAACAGCTCATTTAACCAAATGTTGGTGCTTCTGACTATGAAAAAAAAAAAAAAAAAAAAGAAAGTTAAAAGCTCAATGTTATAAAAGGTCACCCTCCAAAGCTCCTTAAAGTACTGCTAAGGAGCAGGGTCATACAAAATTTTTTTTATTTACTTAGCAGAAAATAGGTAGATAACACAGGCCAATTTTCAGTAAATTAATACAGAAAAGGTGAGAAAAATATGCAGGTGAATACAAATTGGATATATGAAAATAGGTCTTCAATGTGAAGATGACTGAAGTAGCATGCTTAAATTATAACAGAATAGATTTAAGACCTTAAGAAAAAAATTAACAGTAAAGATAGAAAAGCACGTGAATAGGGAGCTGTGCAATCTGCAGCCGTGCATATTTTTAAGAACGTGTTACATATGTGCGTGAAGAAACATTCAGCTGATCCTGTAATACTTCAAAAAGCCTGTCTGAGATCCCTCCCAAGCTTACTTTCTAATTTTGTTTTGGGAAAGGCATACTTGCCCCTAAGTCATTCTCTTGTCTGAAGTTCTTGTCAGCCATTTACTGACTTCAGTGAGCTCAGTACCAGGGAGCAGAAAAAAATTAAAAAAAAAAAAAAAAAATTTAAAACCCCACAACCAACAATCAAAACCCACAACTGTTTCTTTATGTCTCTTCCATTGCTTCTGTGTTCTGCTAAATGTAATAACCTGGAGACAAAGAATAAGAGGCAACACAGATCTCTGAATTCATAGAATCACAGAACCATTAAGGTTAGAAAAGACCTCCAAGATCCTCTTGTCCAGCCGTCAACCCATCACCACCATATTCACCTAAACCATGTCCTGAAGTGCCACATCTCCATGTTTCTTGAACACCTCCAAGCATGGTAACTCCATACCTCCCAGGGCAGCCTGTTCCAACGCCTGACCACTCGTTCTGAGAAATTTTTCAAATATCCAACCCGAACTTCCCCAGCACAACTCGAGGCCATGACCTCTCGTCCTATCGCTAATTACCTGGCACCAAAGCAAAGAAAGAGACACATGACCCAGATACTGTCGTTAAAAATCTCTGTCTTGCCCTTTAGATACCTTTATATACCTTCATACGAGATACTTCTATATATTCTGCTATGCACTTAAGCACAGTTTTGTAAAAGCCTTCCAGTTCCTCTTTCTCCTGCCCACAACAGCAAGAACTCAGAAACTTGCTTTTGTTACAAACCCATCTAATCAAACTTGGCAGGATTCTTTTCTGCCTCAGATTTTTACCTTGGCTTTCCCATAGTATTTGATCACAAAGGATCTGGGATTTTGCTGAAGATTGTTCCCATTAAAGAGTTTTAACCTGGGGAATTGGAGTGCGCCAGGTCCCTAAAAGAAGAATCTAACAACCTTCAGAGCAGAGGATGACATTTCTGTTCAGCCAGGTTCACAGCTGAAGAATTACACATTGTGTCAAAGAGAAATGCCAGTAGACGGATGGAAAAAAAAAAAAAAATCAAGCCACAGATTCCAAGAAAACTTGCTCCACTGTAATTGATTACTGCCAACTAACTCAACAAAAGTTATAACAGTATAAAATCAGCGCAAGCCAGAATAAAATCTTTTTCTTTTACTCAAAGGTAGCAATATATTTGATCATATATTAGGGCAGTTACTATATTCTTTATTTGGCAAAGATTCATTTTAAGTGTTAGATGCCAAGTGGCACAACCATACATATATAAAACGGAATATATCAATTAAATTACAAGATATTGAAGGATATCACCATGACATTTTCACTGAAGAAGCTGACAGCTGTGTTATTGTCTAGAATGTTGCCTGTTAACTCCTGGATAACATCTGACTCTTAGTTAAACACAAGCATATTCAGTTTACATTTTTAATGACTTTCCAAAAATACTTTGGACTGTAGCTAGCAAGGTGTTATTGTGGTTGGAAAGAAATATAAGCTCTTTCAAACAATCAGCAATGGAAGAGAAGAGTCAGAATTGAAAAGAGTAAAGTTTAACCACAAACCTAACCAATGTGGAGGCACAAAGTGGAAAAAGACAGAGAACAAACCCACTTCCCATGCCTCCACGTATGTTTTTCAATTGCTAGAAGGCACCTTGGTTTTTGGAGTAGAGTCATACTGTCAGTGAGGTGTTAAGCCTGAATTTATGCCCTTTCTCATCTCATTTCTCAGTCAAAGCATTTACACTGTAACATGACTGGTTAAGCAGCATTAGGCTGTCTAAAGAGGTTAGCTGCTTCTGAGAGGAGGTTGGGGAAATGTTTCTTGCTGCTTCTACACTATATCTGCCTCTTCTGAGTTGTGGCAGGAGACATTCAAAAGTCCTCCCACACTCTCCCATCTCCAACAGGCCAAGGATACCTCGCTTGGCTGGGAAATGCTCGCAGCAGGGGCAGAGCAGAGAGGAGCAGCCTGCAGCACCAGCCAGTAGCACAGCTCCACGCAGGCTGGCTGAGCTGGAGCCCAGCTGCTGGGAGAGCAACAGAGGGAGCGACCCCATCCCCTGTAGCAGCACTGAGAGCAGTGAACCTACAGGCTGGCTCTCCCCACAGCATAGAGGTCAGCCCAGTTGAGGTATCTCCTCCCAGCGGGGCTGGCCTTACAGTGTCAGGTACACAGGCAATCACTGGCAGAGATAAAATTCAGTGCAAAGCAGGCCTGAAGCGTAACCCACCATTTGGGGGACTCCTGCAAAGGAATAAACACTACATGATTGTAATCACCACAACTTCTGGTTTAAACCTAGTAACAGCTGGGATATGAGGAGGCAATGTCTCAAGAACAGTACGTTTTCTTCTTTTATTATGGAGGTGAAAATAGTAAAGTATATCTTCTGCAATTTTATATTAAGGAAGGAAAAAAGGGGTCTCAGGCAGAGACCTTGAATGTCAAGTGATTTTTATGGCTATGTAATGGACCCTGAAAGCAGAGAGTTTTAATAGGAGTGTCAGTCACAGTCTGTGACTACTTCCATGCAAAATTGTGACACAGTGCTTAGTGAGATTTTTCAAGCAACATATGTAACAATACAAGGCAGCTAATCTGCAGGTGACTAGAACCAAGAAAGTTCATTCAGGAACTTCGCGTATTCCCAGCATTCAAGTTCATGAGGTCAGCTGGGTGCATGCCTAACTAGGCTCTCATTTGGACTTCTTTTAATCATTTTTAAATTGGATATGGTTCTCTCTTCACCTTCTACAGTATTACTCAGTCTCCTATAAATCATGACAGATTCCTTATCAAGTTAGTCATTAGCCTGCTTTCAGGAACAAGACTAATAACTCATAAACTCTGTCAAAATGAACACACTGTGGGGAGTTTTCATTTTGAAAAGGAAAATAAACACTGCCTTTTAATTACAAAGCATATTCTAAGAAATGAATTTTTGTGTGAAAGAGCAATGTTCTCGTATGAATTAATAGTGGGAGTCTTGTCGTGTCACTCCACATTCATGCTGTCAATAGAGATGCATTTCTCTCCAGCTCATACATTTCCCTAAACGGAGAACCAGACAAACAACCAAAAAAAAATTATCCTTATAGCTCTAGCAAGATCAAAGGGCTGTAAAGGCTAGTTTTCCATAAATTGTTTCCATGGATATCTGTTGATATTTTATAATAGCAAAATGAGATATAGGATACCTGGTTGAGGTATTTTAAAAACAGCAATGATACGTTCTTCTGTACTGTAAAGAAGCACTGCTTCTGATCTTGCTCATCTGGACACCCAAAACTCACCAATACATTGTTCAAGGCAGACAGTTTTGAAATACACTCAAAATCAGAAATGCCACAATGCTCATAATCAAAGAAAGAAAAAATTCTCCAATAACACCTATGGCAAGCCTCAGACCAGGCCAGCCTGCTCTCAGGGAGAAAGCCTACAAAACCTCTAAGCTTCACAACCTGCTCAGAAAGCAGCTTTGGTTCTCCCCACTGCTTGCTCTGAGTGGACCTCAGTCCAACACATCCAGAGACTGCCAGGCTGCACTGCACGCATCTCATTCGACAGCCCGAATGGCGCTTGGAAAGCGGAAACAGGGCGCTCTAGGGAACAACGTGTTGGTTAGCGAGTGGCTGTGCATTTTGCACAAAGAAACATTTCAGCAGGATTTTCAAGTTAAAAGTATACGGATGACATACTAATACTGACAAAATCTACCCGCCAAGTCTCTATTATTACAAGGCCACTTAATGCCCTATCATCCAGCTAAGCTCCTCGTGTTGTCCTTGAGTTTCTGAGGGAATACTTGTGCCAGTTTTCAGGGTAACTGAGGTTTGAACCAGAACTATTACTGATTCACCCACTTCGTGCGTGACCCTCTGGGTTATCACCTAAGCAGCAGACTGAGCCACTAGTTAGCTTTCCATGGAACTGGTGGGTTAGATGGAAGGAAAACAGATATTGTAAAATGGCACACTTCATGTAATGCAGCACGTGTTTACACTATTTATTTAGCCCTCCTTGTGCTCAGGTAGTTTGTTTAGACTTTAGACTGAACGATCTTTGAAAATAAAGCGTTTCAGAGGAAAGGTTAAATCAGCCTATGTCTTCTGGGTAAGAAAGCTATGCAAAAGCAACTCCATCTGCATCTGCTACAAGCAAGTACAACAGTAATAACTGAATAATAACATTTTAGTGTCTAAAATATTCAAATTCAAAGCACCAGAAGAAATGATCTGTTATTCAGGAGATTAGAGATGGTTCTTGACTAGCACAGCCAGGACTCTTGCTCTGCATCCTTGTTCAGAAAGACCAAACAAGCAGAGTCTTACAGGACACATACATGTATTTATATAGAGAGTAACAAGTTGAAGCCTGCCATAAAATTTGAGATTATTCACCTTCCTAAAATATATATATATGTGTAGTTGTTAATGATAACTAGCAAAATACACTTTTCTCTTGAAGAAAGTAGTTTATCTGGAATGCTAATCAACAAGGAGAATGTTTTCTGAAACTCAGGACTTACAAACAGCCCTGGTATGGCTAGCCTTTTTCATCATTCCTCTGTTACATGCACTCAGACTAGATGAGGAAAGATCAACGGACAACCTGGGGCAGCCAGGGAAACAGACAATAATCTTATTTTCAGCTAAGGATCAAAACAGGCTTGAGAAAACCAACTCCGGGTTTTATTTTCTTATAGAAGAAATGTATTTGTTTCCTAGTGTGCTTGAGCAGCAGGAGATTTATGAGAAACCAAAATAATACATACCTCAGACCCAAAAGGGCCATCATTTATTTTAGTCACAGTGCACAAGAAGCTGTGTTTACAAAGCAGCCTCACTCTCCACCCTTCTAAAGAGACCACCCACTGCATTCTAAGGATAGGGGCACAAAAATACATGGACGATCAGATCTAATTAGTATTTGTTGAAGTTCATGTAGCATTCCCTGAGCATTAAATAGTTTTGAAACTATTTAAATCTCTAGTTCAGCTGCTTGATAAAGTTAAAATACTTAAGTAAGGTCTTCCTCCCTTTTTTTCTCTTTCATCTCTGCTATCTTGATTCTGTGAGACAACACAAATGCCACAGAAATACGCTGTTTAGTTGCAGAGATTAATAACCACACTGAAGGGCAGAGGTAACGGATAAGGAAGTCGAAAATAGCTTGAATGCCTTGGCTCACCACGAATGAAGTACACAAAATCAAGCAAAAATATCAGTAAATAGAAGTCATCAGCACATTCTTAATCCAGAACCAAGCAGGCTCTCCTACAGTTGAAAGCTGTCAATCACAGAGCACTTAAAACTGATGAGGCTGTCTGCTTTATCAGTTACACACCAACACATTCATTCCTCTTTCAAAACCTGGAGAAAGCATTTCCTTTCTGCTCTGGCTAAGCCAGTCTTTTTGCATCGAGACAACAGCCCACAGAAGAGTGAGCCACACTGAAGATTGTGTTCTCATCAGTACTGTGAGGAGCCATGTCCAACTCTGCTAGTAGTCCAGTGAAAAGAACAATTTCAAACAACGATAGCCAAGAAATTCACAATTTTCAGCGGCAAGAACATGCTCTCACACGTAAGATGACTGCCATCAGATTTATGAAATGCTCTACTTCCAGATGTGCCCTGCAAAATACAACAAAGTTTGCAGTACTAAGAAACAGGGATAGGAGTTGAGAGACCTTTGTTGGCAAAGCAAATTGCAGTCTTTTCAATTATGGGACCATTTTTCATATTATACTTGAACAGGAAAGAAGGAGGAGGCAAAGAAGAAAGAACAATTACAGTTTATAGCTCATATCAAAGAGTTTTGTATAATTCATGTTTTAGTATTATTTTCTGTCAACCCCGCTTCCCACAAAAAAAAAAAAAAAAAAAATCAATAAAGCAGCCAAATGTATGAAGTTGAGTGAGTTTAATTGGAAGCTGTGAAAAGAGATATCATATGTGGGGAATGACAGTTCTTCATTTTGCCTTGCTTTTACAGCAGACTCAAAAGATGATTTGGGAGGAGTGGCTGCCATAGTACTCACAGAGGCAAACAATCTGTTTTTAAAGAATTGAAACCGAAGGAGTTTCAAACAGTTCTTGATCAGACTTCCAGTGGTCAAACCACTGATACATCTCCCATACTGCCTTCCTCAAGACATCCAGCTGAAATTTAAGAACTGATACTAACATCCTTTTTCACACAATAAAATGAGGGCTAGCAGACTCCCAGAAAGCAGCACATGTTGTCAGAGAGAAATGTCCCACACCCTCAATTTCAAAAGAACAATCTAGCACTCTACACTCACTTGTTCTGCATGGGGAGCTTCTCTGTTTTTATCTGCATTGTATCTCTCTCACACACAAAACCCACACCTGCTAATAACAAGCCTCAGGGAATGTAACAGGTGACAGCAAACACCAGAGTTTCACTGCCCCTAATGCAGCATTGCTCACCTGCCTATTGTATCAGACTAATTGAACAGCAAATGGTGACACTTCCCTACCGGTTTGTTGAAAATAAGAAGACCCAAGACAAAATGTTCATAAAGCAAGGGCTCATTCCATCCTGTGGGCTAGCCACATAAAATTCCTCTCCTTTTGGACAGAGACATTTATTCCAGCCTTGCTGCAGACAGGTCACACTGAGCTTTGTATGGGCAAGCCACAGTCAATCTCATCCCTAGCAAACAAAAACAACCAGCACAAAATGTGGCATGAGAGAGTGTCACAGAAGCCTGATGGCTGAAATAACAAGAACCATGTGCAGGATGTTTCCCTGCCACTCGAGTGCATGTATTCAGTCCTAGCTATTGCTCACGGCACTCTGCTGTCAGAAACTTCACACCTACTCAAAACGGTAAAACAGAAATCTCCAGAATACTGAAGAACTAAGGAAAAAAAGCTAGGCAATTGCCTGCATTCTCTGAAATAATAGGTATACAATAAACTTTTTTTTTTTTTCTCATAAAAATTTTGGGTCATGAGTCTTCTTTTCTTTCTGTGCAGAAATGTTTTCCTTTCAGGAATCTCGAAGGTCATTTGTACAATAGAGCTTAATACTGGAAACAATATATAGCATTTCAAAGCACAATTTAGTACTAACATCTGTCAAGAGCAAATTATGTTGAGAAAGAAAGTCTGCCAAACCATCCTGGAGTTAGTGAAAAGGCTAATCAGAGGAAATACACGTCCTTCCATTTTCAAACCTTGAATTCTCATTGCAGAAATACCTTCAGCCTCATATTCCTCTGTTGCTTTTAGCACAAACAAGTAACAGGGGCGGTGTAATACAAGGGCCTGAAAAGTCACACAGAAGATACACATGCACACCATTAGTGCCTTTTGTTCAGAGTGTTTTCCATTAGATGAAATTCTTGCCAGCTTCATTACTTGTACACTTCTGATGTAAGCAGATTTTGGTAATTATGACAGCAAAACTGAAGGCAAGTTGCAGGCTAGCGCTATATCCATCTTTCAGGATGAGGGACCAGTGAGAATCATAATCAATAACACAAATTGCATTACTGTGTAAACAAAATCTAACCCAGGTGAAATGAATAAAGCTGAAAACGACTGTATTAAATGAAGATGACAGGGCAGAAACGTATCCTGTAAAGATATAGCTGTATAATATATTCATAGCCAGCAGCATTAGAACAGTTTCTCACCAGCAGACAATTTTTCATTTTTAAACCTCTGCTTAAACAAACAATTACATTTACTCATTCATTTTAAAGAAAAGACTCTCCTTTTAAATATTAATAACCTGTTCTTTATACTGAATTCTAAATTACAGTAAGAAGTCTAACACATTGGTGGTGGTTGTTTTTTTTTTCAAATCCAAAATATTTTCACTTTATTATTCATTGATAATCCTTATATGGTTACTATACAAGTTTACAGCCTGAAGCCAAATTTGCAGTACTCTGTGTTAGAAATTCTCACGTCCAAATGCCATAATACTCTCAGTATCAATGTTCAGAGGAAAGGAACAAAGAAGTCGAAAGCTTGATCGACAAAGCACCACAAGGATAGAATTATTTGTCCTACATCATCTTGCCACATGACCACTCAATCCATCTAACCAAAGAGGTAAATGTAAAAAATGCAAATTAAAGAGTGTCTGAACTCTTTTCACCACGCATTTACTATCCTTCAAGCTTTGCAGACACCTTCCTCAACTCCAAAGAAATTTAGCTGCCTCCTGATGTAAGCCTGCCCAGTATACGTATCAAGCCACTCACACAGCCTTCTAAAGGGATTTTATACTATCATTATCCACACCTGGATAAAATAATTAATCATGGAGATAAAGGTAAATAGATTATTAGAAACTGTTTTGCACTGCATCAGCATGCTGTTTACATGTGGAGCTGTCTTTACTGCTACGGAGGTGCTGATAGGGAAACTTTGGGGGAAAATGTCACAAGTCTTTGAAAAGATGATGACGCCAACGTTGCTACTAATTGTGCAGCCTTCAACACTGATGAACACAGAATGACCAGCTGAAAAAGACCATGAGTTCTCTTTCCCCCACTTATTTTTCCTTGATTGTGCAGCCCTATATCCTTTGTCAGCCACCCTCCCCACTCCAAGTCATCCTAAGTTTATACCCATGCACAAACCTAGCACAGATGAAACCCAGAATTAGAATGCAAATGCATGATTTTTATTTCACTTAACTGCTGTATAAGAATTCCTCTCCATGAATGCTAGCCTGACTCACTTGTCTACTTCTTCAGTTCTAGGGTATGTTGTTTCAGCACAGATACACAATATTAGAAAACACAGGAAAAAGACATCAGAAATGGCTAACTACACAGTATTTTGTTTGAACTGACCTCCACAGAGCAAACACATGCAGAAATGACAAAGCATGCTTTAGAATAACACAAAGATCGTTATTTTCTGAAAACAAGGGATGACCTACACCCCACACTGCACATGTAATCCTGTTAGTCTTGAAAGCATATTTTAACAGTATTTATATTTACACTGAATTTAGATTAGATTATCTCACTTTCAAATTGCTTTGTGGAAGTAACAGAATGCTCACAACAACACTGGGTGTTTTTGAGAAGGAAGTATAAGAAAAATAAATGAGAATTCATGAATGCTGTGATTATCTGCCAACATTTGCAAGTAATTTTTGCACTCCTTTCTCAGGAATTCATAAAAGTCACATTGCTTCAGTCAAATACAAACTGTATTATATATACATTACACATCCATAAAATATCTAGGTGTAACTAAATGAGTTACTTGTGATTTTCTTCCTGGATGTAGGAGGAATCACGTACAGCTGAACAGCCCATGACAGCTGTGCAATCCATTCATCTTTCCAGTACAAACTTATCTTTAAAGGAGACCTCACCTTGGTTGTTAAAAATTCAAGGAATAATCAATTCAACCAGGAAAAAGCTGACTGCNAAAAACAACAACAAAACCCTTTTATTTAATAGCAGACTAAATGCAGAAGAAGAAAAGAAAAGAAAAGAAAAAAAAAAGGAAAAAAAAAAAAAAGAAAGGAAAGAAAACAGCCTACAGCCTTACAATATACCCCAACATTTGCTTATAATATCACATAGATGGTACAGATGTTCTGAATATTACTTACAAAATGTTGTTATGAATATACATTATCACTTTATATTCCTCCTGCTATTTCTTTTGGAATAATTTATCCTTGGCTAGCATTTTCAGCTAGATTTTGCCACCTGCTCTTGCAGTGAACTATGCCTTCCATCAATACTTGACCACGGTAATCAGTATGGCTAACTCATAGTGCAAGACAACTCAGCAAGGTAGAGACTGACAAAGAGTTTTAGAATTGACAGCTAAACTAAGTTTTTATAGTAGATTTTTTCAACGAACATATAAGTTCAAGATTGTCACCTGTTTCAATGCAATTGAGGTTGGTATCAATCAAAAGATTATGGAAAACAAAAAGCCTGCAAAGTTTTATGTCTCCACAGAAAAAAAAAGTATTTGGGGTTTTATATTAAGGTTCAGATATGCTTAAGTACTTCAGCTTAAATACTGTATTTGATTTATATTTAATATATTCAAATGGGGAAAAGAGAAGAAAATAAGGAGTTATTTCATGGTTTAGTGGACCCTTTTCTTCATGTCTCAAAAATATTATCTTTCCTTCAGTAGAAAACTGAAATTTGTTGTTGCTCATAAAGGCAGAGTATGGAATTTATCCTTTTTTTTTTTTTTGCTAGTTGTAGCAAGATAGAGGGTTTAACACAGAGGGTTTAACACACCACAATTTAGCTAAAATTTAGTTAATACCCAGTATGGACACTGATAAAAGTACTATGACATCCTAAAACATCAACAAACACACGTCTTTCTGTAGTGACTGGACAAATGACTAGTGGACTACTTACTTCTTATGTATTTAATTTACTTTGTTTATTTACTTCTTTTGCATTTAATTTTTTTTTTGCTCTCATAAACCATGTATCATGGAGGGATCTGAAAAAATCCCCCACAGTGAAACCAGTCAGATAGACTCTAGGTGTCAGGAAATTCTGGTCATTATTGATCAGATTCTGCATCCTCAGTGACCTACTATCATACAGCTATACATGCAACTTTCTTTCATCTTATTCAGTAATGAATATATCTAATAAAGCCTGCTGAGAAAAGGTAGTGGGGAGGGAAGATCGACAAAAAAAATCAAAGCTCTCTTTAAAAAGAAACATACAACTCCGTCATCCCAAAAGGGAGGCCGTAGGAATAGGTGGGCATTATCACACTGTATCTGACTCAGTAGCCTATAAATGATTAATGGCAGCGCTGAGGGAGTTGTTATTGCTATCAGCACACACATCTCACAAACGGCATCAGCTGAGAACTCTCTGTTCAAAGTTGGAGGAGAAACAAGATTTGAGATGAGAAGATGGAAGAAAGTTTCTGAGGTATGAATTGAATTTCTTCTTTCCTCACACAATTATATGAAATTAAAAAAAAAAAAAATTGAAAAATGGATATGCTTAGTGTAAGAAACAAAATAATTTAAGGTGAGGAGTTGAAAGGTAGACTTTAGCAGGCAAAGAAAAAGGCAGCTTCCATTAACTGTAGGATATACAATCTGCCTCAGCTGTAAGAGACACAACATAAAAAGCCCTTGTGGCATGCAAAAGTCTGGTGGTTTGCATTGTTCTGTTTTTTTCCCACTTTTTGATTTATTTCGGACACGCAGACAAACTTTCCAGAGTTATGGCTGTTAAAAGAGGTGGCCAAGACAGCTTCTGTAGAAAGCCACAGAGTGAATATTTGGCAGAAAGACAAATAAAACAAAAATACCTGTCTTGTCACACTACTAAACTGACTTCCTGCAAGGGCTGAGCCAGTTCATGGGACATTCTATGTTCAGTCGATGGATAAAAAAAAAATAATAATAATAGGGAGGAACCACAAAGTCCCTTCCTAGGAAGTGTAAGCACAATTACTTTTGGCCAAAGAATTGCCTGAAGTTTTTTTTGTCCTTACATACATCATCATCAATAGCTAAACATCTCACCCACAATGCAGCACTACCTGTGCTCCAAAGCATCAAACAGAAACCTGGAGGATCTTCACAAATCATCTCTTAACTGGAATAAAGACTTCATAACTGGTCTTATGAGTACAATGAACGTACTGGCCACACCTTGTCACTGATTGACAGCAGACCGGTTTAAGTATCTTGTATATCTCCTTATAAAGGAGTTGAGTGGCTGCTGCCTACACAAGGGGACACGTGGATTTCTAAGCAGAGTCTGGATGCCTCTCCTCTTTTTGCAGCTCTTTGAAGAGGCTGACTGCCTATTAGCAAGGGGATCCAGCAGATGTGCCATACCTGCTCCCAGGGAACTCTGCCATCCATGCTAGAGATATCACTACTTCTAACACAGTGCAATGAGAAGGGCAGTGGATGAGCTGAGCTCACCCTCACAAGCCTATATGCTTGTATTCCACCTAATAATCATTCCCATTTAAAACCACGTAGCTGCTATCAAAAGCTGAAAGGATCTGCAAGCTATGGCAGAAGCATAGCCATCTATGACTATAAGGCATGGGTGCCACTCCATGCTAACCAGACAGCTATTTCAAAAGAGTGATTTCTCTAGACTGACATTGCTAAAGAAGTTAGAATGTAATTATTTGAGCTGAAATAGGATACAGGTTCAACTGGATCTTTAATGACCAGAAGTGTTTAGGGCTTTCATTTTATGTCTCTCTGAAAAGATAAATGAGTATCATTCCAAAGATTAGACTGCCAGCATACAGAGAATGTCTCTTCAGAAAAAAAATCAAATAAGAAAGGGGATTTTACTCTTGCACATAAAAATCCCACCACTTGTGTTTGCGTCTGAAAAGACTGATCTACTTAGCAGATATTACATGTTGAAAGAAATGATTCCGATGTTACACTGCTTAAGTACTAGAAAACTCCAGCTATTGAACTGAGTTGCTAAATCAGAGTTTCT
>VXAV01007870.1:39561-65085 GCA_013399715.1 Alectura lathami | reverse complement strand
AAAAAAAAGGGAAGAAAAAAAAAAAAAAAAAAAAAAAAAAAGATTCACATACCGTAAATAATTGGTTCTCTTAGGTCTGGATAACTTGTGCACTTTTACACTGCTTCTGACCTTTGCATTTGTTGGATTAAAAAGAGAACCCAAATAACTATTAATAGGATGGAATTAAAGCCAGTGCTGATCTGCATTTTGAATCAGAAAGGTTTTCAGTAGCTAAAATATTACCAC
Organism: Alectura lathami; assembly: GCA_013399715.1. Taxonomy (NCBI): domain Eukaryota; kingdom Metazoa; phylum Chordata; class Aves; order Galliformes; family Megapodiidae; genus Alectura; species Alectura lathami. The sequence continues at coordinate 64,857 of VXAV01007870.1, read as the reverse complement.
AAAAGCAGAGTTTTACCTCAAAAAATGTAGATTTGTAGCAATTATTTTAATTTTCCCAGGGGAAAAAGACCTGTTCATATTAACATCTAGGTTTACCTGGGATGATCTTATCTAATAAGTTTTATCCTGAGACATAAGGCATATCCATAAGAAAAAAAAGATATATATATATATATATGTATATGTATGTATTTTCACCAGATCCTTCAATAGAGAAAAAATAGGATCAGGCTGCCCAGAGCAGCTGTGGGTGCCCTGACCCTGAGGGTGCTCAAGGCCGGGCTGAAAGGGCCCTGGGCAACCTGATCCAGGGGGTGGCAGCCAGCCCAAGGCAGGGCTTGGGGGGCTTTGGGGTCCCTTCCAACTCAACCATTCTATGATTCTGTGAACAACAACAAAAAAAAAAAGAAAAACTGCAAATTGAAACTTAACTGAAAAAAATCACTGAAAAAGCTGATATTGTTCTCACTGCTATGCTGAAAATTCAGAATAAAGGCTTATATTGCTTTTGCTCACGCTGGTGTGACAGCAGGTGTGATATGCATTGCCATCAGCCTTATAATCATAACACATTGCTTCTACGTAATTCCTTTCATCTCAAGCTTTTACACATTATAAACAATTAAGCCTTACAACCCCCCAGTGAGGCAGACACATTAAGAACCTGAACCTGCTAGGCACTTTTTTTAGAAAAGAGTTAACCACAGAAATATAATTTAATAAAGTACACGTTTAACAAGTAAGAGCAGAAAAGCAAATACAGTCCTTGTGTGTATAATCTTTGGCTGAGCCAAGAGCATTGTAGAAACCCAAGGGGCCACACTCTGCTAATGTCAATTAGTAAAACTAAATCAATTCACACAGTGACTAAGGATTTACCCCCTAAATTCGTAAGCTACAAGACTCTGAGGGGTATATTTCTGTGACAATTTACAGGAGCACACTGTCGACTTGTGTTCCTACATACACACATAATCACATGCACATTTTAGCTAATGGCTACAAAGTATGCACAGCGATGACTGAAGTTTCTGCCACCTGCTCTCCCTCTGTCTGATACTTTTCTATATACAGCTCTTTGGGTAGCAAAAGGTAGGGGAATTATAAAGGAAAATGAAGATAAAATACAGATCCTTGTTTGCTTCTTGCAGAGAAATGCCGCTGTGGGCACAAATCTAACTTCAATGATTCTGCATCAGCTGCTCTGTATTTTGCTGTATGGGCCCCATCACAACGTCGTGTGCTTCAAAAAAATCAAAGTAACGAAAAAATCTCTACAACAGGTGTGGACGTCCCTTTAAGGTGCTGGAACTTTTCAAAGGTGCACAGCAGTTCAGGCTTGGTGCGTCTGGCCAAAAGCTTCCTCCCTGGTGCACGCAGAGTGTTCCAGATAGCGTGTGTTTGCCTCACAGCCTGTCAATAGAGCTTCAGCAGTGCCACAGAGCACATGCTGTATAGATATTTTTAGTACTTTGGATTCATTCAGAATGATAAGGTTCAACATAAATGTGAAATATCCCTCTTATTCTATAGCCAGTTAACTGCATGCCGTGTATTTCTAATACAGGAAAAACAACGCAGCTTAAATGGCAGCTGTAATCTTCCTATCAAGTAGTGTGTTCTCCCACTGGAATATGTTTTCAAAACAGATTCCCAGTACCACCTTCTTATGATATAATTTCACAATATTTAGTTTACAAAAATTGACTGAAAGAATACTTGGTATATTGCTTGGCAATGCAACATTTAATTTTATGGTGCATAGAATGCTTTTTCTCTTAACAGATGTATCAGTTTCTCAGTATCATGACTAAACTGCCTCACACCCATTAAATCTGCGTGGGGAAGGCTATGGCTTTTATTTTTGTTGTTGTAGCACACACTTCTACTGCTCATAACATCATGCTTCCCCGAACAACAACAAACAGCTAAGCCTGCTCTTAGTGGACTTGTGTGCACACTATATTTTCTTCATACATTTGGTTGTTATGCACAAAAATTGTCCCAGCTATGCAACCTAAAGCACATAAGAACTGCAGCAGTCACCGTGCAGCCTATGGCAGGCACCATACTAACAAAAAAGCTTAAGAAGTCTTCTCAAGAAGACAAAGCAGTATGCTGTATGACCTGAGTTGTGGAAGTTCTCTGTGCAAGTCATGATATGAAAGAAGGTAAGGCTCATTTAATTGTTAGCTTTTCCAGCTGCCTGCTGTGACTGGCTTCTCTAAAAGAGAGCAAAACAGTTCTGAAAACAGCTTCACTTTCTGCACATGCATGTTTCCGTTCTCAACATCCCTCATGCTAAGGGTTTCAGCAATCCGACAGCAGCAGCTCTGGCTGATAATGAGCTCCCGACCTTAGGAAACACAAACAGCCCGAACTCCCTCACTTTGTGCCCTTTGTGCCTATAAGCAGCCTGCTGGAGCTTATATTGGTTTCACTCAAGCCTTTGTTCTAAAAACATTTTCGGAAAACATATGTTTTGCATCTCAAATATCATCTTTAAAGAACAAGCAAATGAGCTCCACAAAGCATGTGCTCTTTGAAGCAAGTCACAAATAGTAGGAGTGACTTCTGAGAATTAACTGGTCTAAAATACTGTGCTTCGAGCATCAGCAGACACATAGACAGGAAATACATGCAGATGAAAATAAAAAGTATGTGAGATTTATGTGCTGATGCAAAGGCACCTTCAAATATTTCAATGCTATTGGGAGCAATCAGAATCTGGACAGGAAAGGCAACTACTTCAGGTCATGTTTATTTTAACTAGCCAGCGCAAATGACGCTAAAGGAGAAAGTGCCGTGCAGCGCAATGGTGCAATCCTTTGGTACTCACTGCCACATTAAAATGCCACTCATCAGGGTTGAAAATATAGCGATGCTACACCATGATTCATGAAATCATCAGAAGCATAATACACTGTAGGATATTCTCTCATATATATCTAGTCTTCATACATATCTCACTGGAAATCAGTGTATCCTAAGCATAACTCTCAATGACAGTTAGCTTAACACCAAAGCATATTACTCAAGCCAACAATGAGTTATATACTTGTAGCATTAAGACATATATCAGACAAAATGGTTTTGTTTATTTTGAAGACATTCGTGTTTGCAATTATACATGTGCCAAGCTGAAAACATACCTAATAATGCCAGGAAGGGAACACAACCAAACAACAAGCAATGCAATTATTTAAATATTCTATTGCCTCACTAATATCAGCTCCAGCACAATAAAGAAACCTTTTGAAATTGCTTCATTTTCATTCAAGTGAAAATAAAATAAAACTTCTGAAATCTGAAACTTAGAGTTTTCTCACACCGTTGGCTGAGAACAAAAGCCGTTTCTGTTTAAGGTGGTTTCTGAGTGAAGTAAGGTTTGATCTTTTAAAAGAGGTATGATTCCACTGAACAGCAATCAGCTGGTCCTCTCTAACCTACACTGACAAGACAAGTCAAATTGTGGGGAAAAGCAGCTCTCTGAAGAGCTTTGTGAAACTTTATGCATGCTATTGTTATGTCATTGCTTCTTTGCTTGCCTACAGAAATTCTAAGTAAATACTACTATTAGTCTACACCACAAATAATATTGCATAGCAAAAGGAAATAAGTCTCTTATGGTGAATGTAATCAGTCATTAATACCAAACAAGAACTGCTGCTGGACAGAATCACAATAATGGAGTCCTGCTGTTACATAAATAGAAAACAAATAAAAACATACACTGGGCAGAAAGCAAGCTTCTAGTTAACCTGAGCATCATTCTCGTGTGCATTGCAGCTGACATGCCAAGGTTTCCTGAGCTGACATGTCGTTACAAAGCCAGAGCTCTGGTGTTTGTACAGGCACCACAGAGGTTTAAGGAAAGTAATGGACAGCAGACCTGAACCTCTACAGAGAGGAATCCACTGCACAGGAATGCACAGCCTGACAGGTGTGTGCTTTCTCTCTTCTGAATGGCAACCCGGAGCCTCAAGTCATCCATCTATCCACTGAATAGTTTGTGTCACTGGCAGGGCAAGATTCCTCAGGCTGCCATGCCCACAGCGTACTGCTGCAGACTATTACATCTATCTAAAATAAACCTTTTAAACCATGGTCCATGTAGTACATGTTAGCCAGCACAGTAATTCTCAAGCTCTGCGGCGCTGGTAGAACATCAAAAGCTATAGGAGGTAATAGGGGTAAGATAAAGACAGTGCATGTCTTCAGTGGAGTATCACATACAAATAATGCTGCTTTTTTCAATTTACATTAAAAAAGCTCTACTTTCTCAGGATCCACAACCTCATTTACCTAATTGACCAGTATCAGGGCATTTAAATATGCATTTAAGATTTTAAGAAGCTGAACACTAATGCTTACTAGAGCATTGATTCCTGACATTTCCAAAAGAAGCATAAAGGAATAAAATACTTCTACATCAGTCAGACACTAGAGAGTTTAGGCTAGGTCATTTACCTATTGCTTTGTGTTTTGTTATTGCTAAATAAATCAAACCCAGCATTGCAATACAATTTTTACAGTGACTTATATCTGCCTTTATCTGTATTATGCCACTGAGAAGGTGCTTCAGTGAAATGGGAATGTTTCCCAGAGCTGCATATGAAGTTTGGTGAAGCAAATGAGATTACAAGACTTGCCATGTGCAAACTTGTAAGTAATCACATCAAACTAAAAACGTTGTGGAGGACCAGAAGCAAGACACATAAACAAGTTACCCCACGGGAACAATAAACGCTCAAAAGACCCAGGCAAAATGTGATACTACTCACTCATGCGAAAGCAAAGGAATAGTGCAGTAACCCAATGTAACAACCTCCAAAATCATTTTAAAGCAAAGATAAATAGAGGCAGTTTTTCCAAGTTGAGTCATCTTTATCATATTCTCTGGCAGGAAAAAAAATCACATATTGCTCCTTGATACTTCAGTCTCTTCTAACGTATATGCCACCAACAAACTGTAGCAAGCATTGCTTTACAATCCAATGCTGCCAATACTCTTCAGCAGAGGGCAGGAACAGTTGGTATTAGGACCTGAAGCTATACTAAATATACCCTATTGTATTCAAAAAGTGTAATAAAATTGATGTCTTACATTTGCTTTTTATAGCAGGCATTTCTCTAAAACAAAAATGAAACATCAACATTTAGAACTTCTTTGACCTGCTTTTTATGACATCTGGCAGGTTGTAGAGATCAAATGACACAGAAATCTAACATATTAGCATTTTGATTATGCACCATGAAAGACGATGCATCTCACGTTCAGAGAGTTCACCTTCCCTGTTGTTGTAATCTCTGTTTTTTTAATCTCCAAGGAGAAAATTTATAAAGATGCTTGCTTATGAAATGAAAGCTGAAGGCCATCTCAACTGGTTTCTAAAGGCATTGCAATGACACCAGAAAGTCTTTCCAAATCTGCAAATTCAAAAATTCAAAATAATCTTTTTTTTTTTCCCCTCCCTGACCATTCTGCGTCTCTGCCTCTGTTATTATTAACTTGTTTGTATTCCTGTTACGTACACACTTTATGAAAGCATGCCTATTGGGGAAAAAAAAAAATTGTGAAGCCAAAATTTTGCTAGAAGAATGGTTTGAGAAGTCACTGGAGTGAGAAAATAGATCCACTGGACAGTTACCCAACATGGAATTTTTGTTTCTACTTGGCCAGGCTCTGAGATTTACCATTTGTACTAATCAGAGTCTTTGGATGAACTCCAAATTCTTTAACACTGAAAATCCATCCTGTTGTTTCTCTTGCTTTAAATAGGCAGAGGGAAATAGTGCGTTATCATCAAGTGCACTAATTGATCCAAATGCAGTGTAAACTAAATTAATGGGGCTGGAAATGCTGGAAAAATTAAACACAGCATTCTTAATAAAGCTGAAAATAGCTTAATAAAGCTGAAAATAGGATCCAAGCATCCTAAGGCATGTTTATTTCTGTTTAAATAGATGTCTTCCTGTAGACTGTTATCAGCTCAGCGGGAGTCTTACAAGAGAGGCATTTTTCTCATTCTGTGCATTTTAAGTTAGGTTTCTGTGAAGTTCAGCCCGCCTGTAAAAGCTGCTGCCAATCCATATAAGAACTGTAACAGTGGCAAAGTACTGCTAATACCCTGAGAGCAAGCCAGCTGCAATACTGAGCTGCAAATTCAATCTAAACCTTTATCCCAAAAAAAAAATGGAAGTTTACTGATTCATCTTCCAGATAGCAAGTTGCTGCACACAAAAGGAAGAGTGTATCTAAAGGAAGAAAATGGAGTCAATCCTCATTGGAAAGATTTTCCTTAATAAATGGCTTGTGGAAGTCCTTGGCTGGCAGCAAGGCACCGATTGCACCTTTTCTCTCTGTCACTGTAAAGGGCCCATCAGCAATGGCAGGTGTCACACTGGGTGAGGCTAAATAGAGCTTTTCTTGATAAGCACACTATAAATTCAATGTGAGAGGACAAAGCACCCCAGACCCAAGAGAGAAATGGCCGAGGGGTTTCTTTGAATAGCATTTCAAATACCATCTCCTTGAGTTGTTTCTAAAAAGCAGAAGTGTCAGCTGAGCTTCAAGAGGAGAGAGAATCTCCAGTAGGAAACTGCTCTTGCTCCAACTGTGCAAGAGAAGGGACAGATGTATTATACTTCTCTTTTCCAAAAGTTTCAGGAAGCAACACAAAGCAGAAAGGAGCACAGGGAGAAGGAAGCAGATGAAACAAAAGAAGTTGGAAAGTGTGAAAGTGTGGAAGAAGTGAGAAACTGTGGAACTACATACAGAAGAAGAGAGTACCCCCAGATGCCTTAAATCTGATTGACAGCCACCAGAAAAATTGAGTACTTTTGGCTGCACACAAGTTCTGCCCACATCTTCCAATGTTTCATTTTTTAAAACCAGAAGTAGGCGCATGCCGACTTTGAAAGGCAGAAAAATCACAGGTCGGGAAGAACTAACCTGCAACATCTAAAACTCTGCAGAAGTGAAAAGAAAAAGCAGTTATCTTCAGAAAAAGACATCAAGGACAAAGTCACTACCTCATTATGCATAAGATGTGCATAAGAATAAAACGTGTCTGAAAAAGAAGTTTCTATGAATATTAAGACTAAAAGGTGACCAGAACAGATACAAAACAATGGTCCTGACTCTGTTTAGAATTATAATTCTCAGCCCTTCAAAGAAGGAAAATATTTCACCTGTAAAACTAAGGGTAAAGATATTGCTCCACTACCTCAAGCGTGTACAAACTGATCATTCACTCTAGTGATTACAGCTCTTCAAGACATTTTGTAGCAAAGATGGTACGTGTACATGTGCTTCATAAACTGTCAATGCAGATGCCACTACAAGTAACTGAAAAAGAGCACTCTGTAGGTCTGGTGAGAATAGGAAATATCAGCTCCAGTGACTGCTCTCCCAAATAAGCATCCAAGTTGGCAGCTCAATCTAAGGCATAACGCTTCTCAGTCCAGAAGGCTATTGCATGCTGTTGTCTTCCACATTGATGTCACTGGCACATTTCCAGCACTGACAGAGTACTGCTTAGTTACAGCTTGCCCTTTTGCACATTTAATGACGGTCACAGATGTAAGGGGTGGCAATTTGAGTGGTACAGTCCTGTAATAAGGCTAACATCATATATTTCTAATATGCATCACAGCTTTTCTCCAAAGCCTACTGCAGCTTTGATAAGTAGATATATCACTGACAGACAGAATTTAACATCTAAGTTAAATTTCAAATGAGATATGAACAAGAAAATATTGAAGTTCTAAGGTGAAAGGCTAAATAATATCAATATTAATTTATAGCCCAGCATATTCTCTCCTAAATGTTAGAAAAAAAAAATCACCAGCCATACAGAAGAATCTTCCAAAGTGAGAAGAAAAATGCTAGCACAGAAACATGTTTGTAAATGACATTTAAGGTCATGCTCGAGACTAGCCTTGCCTGCCTAACACATGTAGCACATGCCTGTTGGTAACCAGGAGGCCACCGTGCACAGGGAGTCCACAGGCAGCCCTGCGGATAGGTGGAGGCGACGCAGAGCACAATACCTATTGTGAGGCAGCTGTTCAGAGCCTCTCCTCTCACTGTCAAAATATGTAAACCTCAGAAGAAGTAAACTGAGGAAGCCTTTCTTACGGGGGACTACACATATTTCAAGCAGGATTTCCTCTCCGCCAGGGCACAGCCACTGTCTGAACCAGCCCATCATTCACCATCAGGAGAACTAAAAGCCCGGATGAAGTAGAGATTCCAAACCTGGACGACACAGAAGCTGAGTGGAGGCTGAAAGAGGCATTTTCGGGACGTTCATTAACTTAAAAAGTTCCAACAATTTTAGAGCAAAATGTCTTGGTATTGTTGTCAATGTTACCAGCTGCTATGAAAATGAGGGGAGTAACTGAGACGTAGCCAGGGCACTGATGAAATACCTCAGTTCTTCTCCAAGACCAAAATATCCAGTCATAATTCTGAATCACCATCTCTCCAACAATCTTCTGTCTTGGTATTGACCAAGAAGATCAACAAGCAAATTATAAAGGATATTCAAAAATGGAACAATGAATTTTGTGAGGTTCCCACCCATCTGGTGCTCTGAAGCCTTTTAGGTGTTTACATTTTCTTTATAACGTTAGTACAGGAAGCACTCAAGTTTCAAAAATAGTCAGCTAAAGCTTCATCTTGCAGCCATGGAATGTAAATGGAAGAAAGAAGAGTATAATCACTGTGTCTCTAATGCTTTCACATGGTGTTCTTACTGAACAGTTGTCTGAAGAACTTCTACATTTCACTTATCTGGTTTGTTTGAAGCTTTAGAAAAAGCGATACCTGGAAATATAAGCTAACAGACTATGGACAGTCTCCACCACTGAACCCTCACGCAAAGGTGCGCTCGCACTAAGATCTTCTCTGTACTGCCCCTTTGGTATCACAAGGCCAATCAGAAACATTTTGATCAGAAGGAAAAACAAAAGGATATCATTGTGATACACTGACTAGAAAGTGCTTTCCGTGAATTTCAGTGCTTCGAATAGTGGAAGAACTTAAACCCTGACAAGGAAGTACAAATCTATAAGCAAGATGCTGCATCTTAGCTTTCACATGCCATGGTCTGCTGTTCAGTTTACTGCAGCCAAAAAAATTATTTTACATCACTATTCACAACTTCAGAGCTGAGACCGTAAGCCAATGTACGTTTTGTCCTCAGCAGCCATGATGACAAATGCTGTGCTTGCAAAGAATCACCTAAAAGCCAAGACCCCACTGAAATGATACAGAAAACAGGAAGGAAGAAGATCCTCTGAACCTCTCTGACCACATGCATGGCAGTATTTTTGAACAGCAGAAATAATTCTTCCTTTGAAATTTTAACATTTGATTAGTGGTGGACAGCCAGAGAACTGAGAGGGAGGAAATTCTGCTGCTGCTGTATAACAAAGGTGCAAATTCCATGTCTTGGACAGGTTCCAGTGAGCCCACCATCGCCCAGACAGAAGGGTATACCAAAAGCTATTGTTACAAACCATGCAACAACAAATTAACCAACAGAGACTATTTCCATAATGAAATCCTCCTACTAGTATTGCAGAAGGGATGTTTGTCACTTTCAGAAGTCCTATTTCTGAGACTTAAATTGTGTTTCCCTTACAGTCCGACTGTAGGGAGGAAATGTGATGTCTCCAGTTCCAGACTCATGACCTCTTTGCAGGGCTGTGGCAGGGGAGGAAGGAGAGGACAGGAGTAATCACTGCAGTCTTTGCTGGGACTGGCCAACTCCCTTTGCCTCCTGGCTCAGCCCAGGGTTTTCTGTTGTTAGCCTGCCCATCTGCTTGAGAGCACCATGCACTCGAGCGGTCGCATCCCTTCTGTCCAGATTGATGTTAGAGCTGATGTGACATTGAGTGAAGAAGAAAGGAAAATCTAAGACAGATACTGTGCTAGCTTGCTCTTAGCTCTGGGAGAGAAATTGCATATTTAGAATACTGACTGGAACTAGATAAAATATAATAGATATTGCTTAGCCAGTGTCTTAAATAGCCCAAAAAAAAAAAAAAAAATTATTTGCCTGAAACATTGAGTGCATTTCTTCCAAAGAGATGCTGGAATCCTCTTTGTTATCCCAACTGCAGCTGCAGAAAATGCTGTTGGCTTTTGGGATTTCTGCACAATAACTCTGAAATCTCTTTTCTTGTCACTCTGCCGCAGCAACATTCCATTTAGCAGATATTCACTTTTTAGTCTCCTTTGCAACAGACATTCATTTACATCTATTTTACATGAACTAAATTTGGCATTAACTGTAGTAGACCAGATGCTTAAATGATACAAGAGCTGACTGCAGTGCTCATCTTTATTTACTGCTCTGGCTTGGGCTGTATTGATTTCTAAACATTTGCATATATGCTGGTGAGATCTGAATTCTTTTTCTAGGTAACTTTTATCCCATGAATTTAATCTGTCCTCATTCAGGTCAGGTCACTGATTTTGATTTCTATTTTCAGCATTTCCTTGCATAGTTCAGAATAAAGTGGACAAGCATCAATTTAATCTATACAATCAGTGAATTTGTTTCATACAATGCAGGATGGGCTCAGGGGCATATTTTCCTTTGAAGCTCGGTCTCAGTTAGGTAGAGCACTTTTCCTCATTTCTTGCTTTGAAGACTGTTGTATATAACCACTGTGTATCAGAGCTGCACTTGATCAGTAGATTAAGTGCGGCTTTTTTCCACTGAGTTTTCTTTCAATGAAAAAATAGGGTAAACATTTTCTTCCACTTAGATCTTTCACGTATCTACCTAGATAATGAGATCCATGTACGTACTGTAGATACAAGAATGATAGCAGCCATGTAAAACAGGTAGATAAAGTAGCAACTGCCATCCTATTAATCACATCTGAGTTAATGCATGGAACATATTCAAAGGAGAAAATGAAATTTGTTACATGATCCACATTCTGCCTCATCCACACATGGTTATTTGGGCCACAAAAACAAATCTTTTGTTTTTTTCAAACTTCTAGTTTTGGTCTGAGATAAGATACAAATATTCCGGTCTCTTCATTTGCTGCTTTCCCCAAATAGTTTTACACACATTCTTGCTTCAATACATTTAACTGTTAGGTTAGATTTCTTCTTCAATAATCCATTCATTAAAGATATGTGGGGATTTTCTCTTTTGACACTTTTTATTGAATGCAAACCATGCCTTCACTGGGTCTTTTTAACCCCTTAAAACAGGGCAGTTCACCTAGAAAGCACTTGTCATTTTGCACCTCTTCATTAACAAAAGACCTTGACCTATTGAAGTTTTGCTCAGAAGTGCTGTTCCAGTTGCAAATGAGGCAGCATAAGAAATTACCAAACCCTTCCAGCCTGTCTCTGCCCCTTCATGCCTCAAGGCTATTCTCTCCTCAGATTTGTCAATGCGATAACGGTATATGGAATCACTCACTAAAAAGTTCTACTATCTTTACTTCTTAAGTGTTCAGAAACTTTATTCTCATGTCCAAGCTGAATTTATTCTTAACTCTTTTATACCACTTGCTCTTGTTACAAAAAAAAAAAACAAACAAACAAAAAAAACACTTTCTTTTAATCCATTTTATCAGACTGCTTCTCCATTCCTGCAAGCCTCCTTTCCTTGCAGCTACCTCTGAACATGTTTCCAGTTTAAAACAATCTTTTGGGAGCAGACACGACAGAACTATGCACAGCACCTCCAGTGAGGTCTTACGTGATTTCTTGCACTATATGATAGTTTCTTCGTACCTATTAGGAATACCTCACCTCTCTCTCAGCTGCAGCACAGCAGCAGCTCACACACACCTCCGAGTCAGCCAACAGACCAACACCAGCTCACTTTCTATGTTATTTCAAACTGGGAAGCCCCAGTTGTGCAGGAAAACTCCCTGTAATCAGCTCCTGAGTTCTTAGGTTATTACAGTATTTAAAGTGGATGATTGCTCTAATCCACAAGGTCATATCATTCTTCCTGGAGGAGAACTCAGGGTGAAAGTCTTCACAAAAACCCGTAAGTCATCATTAACATGCTAAGTGTTAAGATTAATGAGGCATTTTTGGTATTTTGAATGGTGACCTACAATGCTATTTAACAGCTTTCACACCATGCTTTCAATTCTACCCTCTAATTGAACAACTCCCTGCAATAGACCTAGATCCACCCTCTCCAGCTCTGCACAAGCACCCTCCTGAATTTCACAGGCTTGAATGAGGCCCAGAGAAGCTGTGGCATGGTTAACAACGCTCAAAGAAAGCCCACGGAGGCTGTGGCACAATTAACATTGCTGAAAGGAGCACTCTTCATTTTAGTATATAGAAGTATTGGCATCCCCAGCAAGCACTTTGCATTCAGAAACTACTTAAACCTACAAGGATCAGCAATTTCATAGACCTCAGCAGACCTTGCTCAACGATCATTCTAACTAACAGAATAAAGAACATTACGCAATGACATGGTAGCAGAATGTCAGAAAACAAGGTGTCGTAAAACCTTGTTGGAAAGGCCTCTACAATATAAGCAGCAGATACTGAGCATGTGTTTTCCCGATGCCAAATGTACAGAGATTTTATTTAGGATGGCCATAAACATTGCAAAAGGCAATACACTTTCATGTTGCAAGTCCTCAAAGTTCAGGAGAGCCTGAGTTTCAAAACAAAGCTCTCTGCACTTGTTTATATTATGCAGAAGTTGTAGTAATGAGGAAGCCAACTGAGTGCAAAGTTTTCTCCCTATAGTATCATTTGTCAGCAGAAATTGCTTTTTATGATTACTGTCACACTGCCAATAGGCAGCAGAAGTCTGTCGTTCTTTTCAATTCCATATACAATTTACCACCACCAAAAAAAAAACTAAAATCTTTCAAAAATCACTCATTCCAATTCATGCGTATCAGCATGCAGCAATACCTAAGTAAATTCCAAGGCCAAAAATTGTTCATAGAGAAATTTAACAAATATTCAATTCTCTGGATTTTATGATCTCCAATGAACACCGCTAGCACGACGTAAATCTGTCATAATGGATGCCTAAGAAAAACAGGCATTGCAAAGCAAAACTGGTATTGCAANTATAATAAGGTACAAAGCTGATCTGTTGTGCTACAGCGGGTGGTGCTGCCACAACCATTTGCTAGTTTTCTACCTATTGTTATGCTCAATAGACAATTTTGTTACATAATGCAGCAATGATTAATTACCCCTCTTTAGATGTGCTAGAAATACACAGTAAGTAGACATTCTGCACCAGTAAAGACAAGAAGGAATCTGAACCATAGCCTGGATCTCTGGAGATGTTTAAATGACTGCAGGTCTCTGGTTTGAGAAGCTTCTCTGTCTCCAGGTTCTGTAATTCCCAAGACTCAGTTCTGCTGGTGACTGGTACAGCAGAAGGATATAGGAGTCATAGTACACTATAAACATGTCACTGCAATACATTCAGACGGTTTTCTGCCCTTCCCTACAAGCTTCTTGACTACTGTTTGCTGTACTATGCTGTCATGCTCAGCTGCATGACTTAAAGGCAGCACAGGAAGCAGTCAGGTCTTTAAATTACAACTTATGTCTTCATTCCTAAACCCCAGAGTTCACAACCTTGGCTCTAATTATTTTTAAACACTTGTCTATAAAACAATACCTGTTTTCCCAAAAAATAAGCTCGTTTCCACATGCCTGCCCTGCTCTCCAGACAGCACAAGCAGACTGCCCATGCCAATGCCAAACCCTGAGAGAGAGTGAACAGAACAAAACCTCCAATTCACTGTCACCCAGGAGGATCTTTCTTTTGTTCTCCTGAATTCATTTTCTTCCCATATGTTCCTATAACACGTAGCGTGTTGCATCTCAAAAGGCATTTCATGCAGCACATGTTTTATCAGCATATTGCCTCTATGGAGTATATTAAAATGCTCCTAGGTACTTGCAAATAAGAACAGAATTTCATGCCCCTGGGGAGAGGGACATCACCAAAATAACAGTGTAGACCTTTCAGTAGTAGAGGAGAAATCCCTGAAATACACTAGGGCAACACAGCTTAACAGTTTGACCCAGTACTGCCCATTTCTCTCCACGTGTTTCCTGCAGCTGAAGAAAGCCCCTCAACCCTACGAGCACACCTGTCATTCCTCGTAACCTGCTTATAGCTCGTATCTGCTTGCCTCCTCTGTGCATCACAGATTCTTGTCCAATTCCTCAAGGAATATTAATACAGCTAAAATGATTACATCCCACTTTGTGCCTTGTTTCTGGGTTCTTCTGGTGAATGAAGGTTGAAAGTTGTATTAGCACCTACACCCAGCTTAAACCCTGACCTGTGCTAAATATAAACCTTCCATCACCTGAGGTTAAGATCAGAAACAGAAAAGAGAACAAGCTGAACTTGGTTGACATGAGAGGTTACTATATTTGTGCCTATCCAGACTCTAAGGAGGAATAACCACGGTCTCTCACAACATAAAATAAAAGCATCTGCTGAGAGAGAAGATCTGCTACAAAACAAACCCCAGGGAGATATATCCCAGCGGCCCAAGCGCCACAGATGAGTGAGTAGAGCTGTCAAGACAGAGAGAATTGCTGAAATGGTCTGCATTTATCACCTCCGTCAGCTACGCCTTAGTCATGTATCACTCCCTTTCAGGATAGATTAAAATGTAAGAAGTAACTCAGAGACTGATCGCATAAATTCATGATGTAGTAGGTACCATTTTTATTCCTATAGTTTGTTATTAGGTGTAATTAAAGTAACATTAGTAGTACTTTCATCAGCATAAGTGTGCTATATTATTTCATCCTCCTGATTTTTAATTTGCATGCTTTATCTCACAAAGCATCTTACTCAATAACAACCTGAAACCATGCTGTAAAAACCTAAGGGAGGAACTGTTTTACCTCCTGCTGAGATCTAGATCTCCAAAGCTCATCAACACTGAACAGCAACTGGAATTTCCCCAGGACACTCAAGGATCTCATCTGCATGATTCTAAATGCTCTCAGTATTGGACCACCAATATTTACGTTTCACACCAAAACGAGACAATCAGCAGCACACTGTGACCCTGTGATAGCACAGAATAGGATTAACTGCTGCTTACTAGGAGCAGCTGAGAGAAGTGGGGTTGTTCAGTCAGGAGAAGAGCAGGCTGAGGGGAGACCTCAACTACCGGACAGGAGGTTTCAGCAAGCGAGGATGCTGATCTCTCTTCTTGGGTGACAAGTGACAGGACATGAGGCAAGGGCCTCAAATCGCACTGGGGAGGTTCAGTTTGGATATTGGAAGCATGTTGCCATGGAGAGAGTGTTTAAGCACTGGAGTGGGCTGCCCAGGGAAGTGGTGGAGACCCCATCCCTGCAGGCACTTAAGAGAGGTGGGGATGTGTCACTAAGGGACACCAGGTCAAGCTGGTGGTTGGACTCAATGATCCTGAAGGTCTTTTCCACTCCAGATGATTCTGCGATTCTATACCAGATCACACAGGTATCAGCCGGAGTTCTGCCCAGAAGCACAGCTTTGTAAGATATTATAATTCATTTCATTTCTTACAGATCAGATACTTAAGTCCTTCTTTTTTTTTTCCCCCCACTTGCCTTAGTTTCTAGCACTTTATATATATGTGTATATATAGCCTAATGCAGATAGCAGAGTTTCTCCCTGCTTTTAGTCTGCTCAGACTGTAAGATTTAGAAGTTTTACTTCTTAAACTCCTACATTTTAATTAAAAGAATAAGTGTAAAGTACTACACTTCCAGACATAATTAAACCCAATACACTGTTCCAGATCAGAAACTCTAATTAAGTTTCAGCATCTCCTATCGCTAATAATCACCCAGTCAGCAAATACCACTGGCAAATTCCACCCCTTCTTCCCCTTCTGCCCCAAGGCACAGCTGCCCCCAAAACGTAATTGGAAATTAAACATTTTCTCACTGTACAACCTGGCCACACTTGTACTGCTATGTAAAGTTCACAATTAGAGATACTTCTAGTGCTGGAAAAGAAATAATCAGGATAAGAAAAAAATATCTTTCTTGAAATGTGTAAAATTGACACTCTGTGACTAATTTTTTTTTTTTTTGTGGAAAAAAAAACTTTGAAATGCAAGTTTCCAAACAGAAAATTTACAAGTTATCTTACTTAAGAAGAGGTAACAAAAGGCAAAGAACCAAGATAAAGATGCACAAGAAAGACAAAGGTTCATGCAGATACAAAGATATGGTAGGAAGATAAAGATTCTAACACTGAAACAGATTGTAAAACCAAGTAATCCTTTTAGTGGCATCCCAGTAACAAAATCTAATAAAAATAACTTATTTTGCCATTTCGCTGCCAGTCATTAAAGTCTGAGCCTCCTGGAGTTTATAGCCCTCCCTGTGCTCAAGGAATGGCACTTTTCCTTCTTATTGTCAGCGTTACACGATGTATAGACTGAGCTGAGGACTTCTGCTTTTACAACTGTCAATCTAGATTTCATTCACACTGAATAAACTAGCAAAGAAAAATCCATTTAAAAATAATTGTATATTTGGTCTGTGGTGGTTTGGTGAATTTGGGAAATATTTCCCTCGATAAATGATAACCTAAAAACACTAAAGGGACATTGCTTCCAATCAATTTAGTATTTGACTATTAATTTAATTTCACAGCATGTATTTTTCAAAATCAATAAATACAGTGCACAGAGGTATCCTTCTAGCCGATCAGGTAAAAAGCAAGACTAACCCCAGAATCACATGACAGAAAAATAAATGCTTTCCTGGTGGTGAACCAATGCCAGCTGGGAGATTCGGGGAAAAAAGTGACCTTAATACACTCCTTTGTTGAAGAGAGTGGAAAACAAATGCACTGAAACAGTTAACGTGCTTCATCCTGGGGAACACCTCACCTAAAGCCTCTGCTCTGGGTCTCATCTAGCTGCGTGTTGTATGAACCAATATCAAGGACGCCCTCAGCACAGGCCACAAGGTCCTGCCTTTTCAGCAGGGCTCCTGGGCAACAATGGCAGCAATATGGAAGTTATGAAGAAATGAAAGAAAAATTAAAGGCAATCCAAAATAACTTCAAGGGCTAGAGGCTGTCCACTGGCTGTGTCAGTAAAATCAGAAGGGAAAATACCAGACAAGAAGGGATAGAGACAACTGTGTAAGTTGCTTCCTTGGGTTATCCTCTCGTTTCTCACCAGTCCACACACTGCAGCGATGGCTGCAGGCAGTGACAGGCATTAGTAATAGACTTGTTTCCCTGCCCTTATTAACTTGTGTTCCAAGACACTGACAACAACGTTTACAAAATATAGTCTCAATTTGTTCTGTGTACAAAGGCAGCCAACAACAGGGTGAAGCTGGGAATCCTGCAGGGGAGAGGAGACAGTTTTGACCTGAGTGATCTGACTGGCTCAATGAGCACGTGTGCGCGTGCTGAACGGAGCATGGATGAGCCTTCTGCATCTCTCACTCAGCTACTGAACTCGCCTGACTTTCCCTCTCCCTCCACCTACATATTTGTCAAGTCAATTTTGATCACGTTAGATGAAAGCAAACAGGGCTCTCCTGGAACAAGTCAGCAGCACACCACAGGAATGCCCAACCCACCCAGCCTGTAAGTGAATGGTCCTCATAAGAAAGGCCGACTGGAGGCAAGGGCAGCCCACCCACAGCTGGCATCCAGCAAGCCAGGTTCAGCATCACCCTCATCTGAACACCAGAACTACAGGGAACTTCACAAAAGCTGGTGGCAGTTTCAGAAAATTTATCCTAATGTAAAAATTCCATAGAATATTTTATCAATATATCATACAGCATAGCAAATGCCCCAGTTAAAATAAAAAGCATTGCTAGATCATTATTTTACCTTGTCCCAAAACCTACATAACTGCTGTCACAACCACACATAACGGCTCCACATTTTAAAAACCGATCTCAGTACATCCTTAATTACACAATGAAAACAGTGTTATGTCAAAAGCAGCTAGAGTCAACTCTTTGATTTGTGAATTATATAATTCTCATTACTTTTAAAGCAATTGATCAGCTCAACAAATAATTACTGGTTTGCACTGAAATGTACTTGTATTTCCTACATGTCATTTAACAATATCAGTTCTGGCTTCTAACAGACATTTTTGAAGAAATAAATTTGCAATAAAATACTATTTTGGCAACCCAGCAGTCATAATTCAAACATTACAAGAGTATTGCAATTATCCTGCAGAAATGCCTCCTTCAGCATTGTTTAAATGCACAGCTGAGACTGGCACACATGACCTGTGATTGTTGAGGATCAGATTTGAACCTCCCCAATGTCTGCACTTTTTTTTTTTTTTTTTTTTTTTTTTTTTTTTGTCTTGGAAAATAAAAATCACTTTAAGATTTGTTTGGCTCAAACTGAAGAGATCTATGTTGTTTTACAAGACCATGCTGTTTTTTCACTCAACAGTCACTCCCTGCATGCTTGAAACAATGCAATAAAAAGAAATTTCATGTCAGCTAGTTGACATTACTAGTGAAATGCAAATACCCTGCTAGCAGAAGATATTTTAATATGATCTATCACCAATGCAATTACCATACATTCATAAGAAATTCTCACCTGACTTACAGGAAGACTTTTCAAATTATTATAGTTTAATGAGAAATACCTAACATGACTGAATAAGGTCGATTATCTAACTGGGGACTTTCATGAAAAGGCAGGTAGGCTGGGTTAAACAATAACTCCTGTAATTATATTAGCACTATAATCACATACAAATAATAGTAGAATTATGACAGAAAATATCAATATGACTCCAGTTGCTAAGCACAACGAAAAATGCACCTTGCACAACAGTGCAGACAAACACAAGGCAGCCACAAGGCAGCAGTGAGCAAACAGCAAGGTACCACACCAAGGTGGGGAGCAGCCACCGTGCTGGGCTCAGAGCACACATGGGCAGGGCTCAGCAAGCCCCCAGCCTTGTGTACCCCGTGCCCTTGCACATCCTGGCCATCACAGCACCGCTAAAGCTGGCAGCAGCACAAAGCCATGCTCCACAATGCGTAGTGCACAGTGCTCTCTGTCTTTCCTCTTTCCTAACAGCAAGCAGAATTGCAGCATCATTGCATGAAAGTTTCCACTTACCGCCAGCAAACTTGTTTGCTTTTCCAGCATTCCTATGTGTACAGACATCTATCACTGACATGCTGAAAAGTCTGCATCAAAGCATCTGAATGTGAGTTCAACGGTCCTCGTGAACAAATGTCACTGTCCACATAAGTGTGACACAAACTTCTGCACCCTCGGTCTACTGCACCTTTTATAAACCAGTGTGTTACCAGCTGTATAATTTCCCTTAAATTAGAAGTATTCTCATCCTTGTCCCGCATGCAGTCAGCCTGTGGATGAGAGAAATGCTTAAGAGGCTCAGCTAAGAGGGGATAAATGTTGCTTTTGCAGTATGTTGAAGTCAGCAATGAGACACACGTATGCAACCTATGACACAGGGACAATCAGCTCTCTGGAGCATTTCAGCATTGCAGCATGTTACAAATAAACAAGTGTCAGAAGAGTGTGTGCATTCTTCAAGTGGTATGAACAAATTCCTAATGAAGATGTTTCTTCTAATGATACCTACACAATTTCATGAGAAATAATAGCTTAAGCTCACGTAGTAGTTCAAATTAGTATCTAGCAAGTGCAATTTTCAAGGCAAGAACAGACTCTCTCTGTCCTCTTACACATTACCTCATTAACTTGTGCCTAGTATGCTTGCCTAGAACAGATGGGAGCCCGACTGGACCCGTCTGGTTTGAGACAGTCTACAGAGTTTATCAGGGTCACAGTGTCAGAAAGAACATTAAGTTTTAAATAACAACTATGTAACTATATTCAGAAGCAAATACAGTATATGCCAGGTTTGCTAACTTTAAGATCAAGCTGCATTCCACAGCAGTTTACTTGTATTGAAGGCCAGCATATTTTTCAGTGACTGCTAGAATATAGCAATATAAAAGATTTTGAAGCCTATATAAAAAACACAGTTCAGGGCTTAGAAACACATCATAAAAATACCTGAAATTATACTTCCAGACATATATCATGCTTCTGTTTAATGTGCAATCTTCAGTTTTAAGCACTCCTCACACAGAAATGCTGCCTGCAAATTTCTACCATCTACCTTTATTGGTATCAGTTAATTAAGCTTGTTTTCATGCATGTGATTTCATGGATTAGGTGCAATTTACTGTATCCCTAGGTGTAATGCTCCCAGTAGACATTCAGACCAACAGAACAGCGATAATAATACATAAAGGAAAAACACAAAGGGAAAGATCCTAAAAAACATTTGATTGCCTCAAATGCAACATGGTCAAAATTCCAGTTATGTCACCATTTTGGCTGGCACAGAGTGCATTTCCTTCATAGAGGTTTGCATGATGTTGCGGTTTGGATTTTGATGAAAATAGTGGTGACAGCACACTGATGTTTAAGTCATTGCAGAGCAGTGTTCACACAGAGCCGAGGACCTTTCTAGGTGCCTTGAGGTACCTCTCGTGCTGCCTTGTCAGCGAGTAGCTGGGGGTGCACAAGTAGCTGCAAGGGGACACAGCTACAAAAGCAGGTCCGGACTGGCCAAAGGGATGTCTCATACCATGTGGCATCACACTCAGCAATAACAGCTGGGGGAAAGAAGGAAGAGGGCAGGGACGGTGAGAGTGATGGCATTTGTCTGTCCAAGAAACTGTTACATGCGATGAGCCCTGCTTCCACGGAAGTGGCTGAATGTCTGCCTGCCAATGGGAAGCAGCAAACGAATTCCCTGTTTTCCTTTCCCTGCGTGCATGCTTTTGCTTTACCTAGTAAACTGTCTTCATTTCAGCCCACAAGTTCTTGCACTTTTACCTTTCCAATTCTTTCTTCAACCCCACACAGGGAGAGCAAGCAAGCGAGCAGCCTTGTGGTCCTCAGCTGCCTGACAGGGTCAAACCACACCAATGTGGTTTAAAAATGCCATTCAGCGCTCTTCCTTGACCCTTCCCACCAGTCCGCCTATTAGAGATGCCAGGCATCTGTCTTTTGCACAGAAACCTTGAGATAATTCATAAACCTTTGGCACAGAACTGGGTGCTATCAGCTGTAAGTAGAAATCAGGAAGGCTCAGCTTCTAAGAAACTCCCAGCACCACTGTCCTCATGCCCATGCACCCAAAAGCATACTGAGGAATCCCACAGAGAACACTGACTTCCACCAAGAGCCTCCAGCCCTAGCCCACCCAGGTCCATGCAAGTCAAGGCAAGGGGATGCGCCATCAGCAGTGCCCTGCAGAACATTCTGCTGCTGACGCACTTGTCTGGAAGCTGGCAGGGCTGGAGGAGGGTTAACTCTCCCTCCTTCTGAAAGAAAGGAAAATCTCAGCTTCATTTCTTTCAGAAAAAAAAAGTACTGTGGCAAGTGACACAAGAGAGGAGGTTTCTCGTCTTCATCTCTCACATCCGACAATCAGGTGTGCAGGACACACGGGACAGGAAAGCAAGCTCAAGGATGCACAACATCCTGTGAGGCCATAGGACGAGGTATCTATTGCCTGCTCACAGCATGAGTAGAGGACAGGCACTTATTTGCTTCTTTTTCCTTCACCTGCTAAACATTTAATGCAATGGGTGCACATACTCAGTGGATCAGACCTTACCATCTGAGTTATTTCTGAATTTCAGTGCTTTTATAGGAGTAAAAAGAATAAATAAATAATGGAGCACTCAAAAACCACTAGGCCAATAACCATTAGCAACCACTTACGGATTCCCACTCATTTTTATTTTGGCTCCAACTACTCTGGGATGTCACTGAAAATTAGTTTCTAAGTCTTGTTATCTTATAACTTTAGGCTGTCTGATCGTTTCCCACAGAAATATATTGATTATTTTTACAGCATAATACTAAGCACTGCTTCTGATGAATCTTCAACGACCTTTAGTGTTAAGTAGAAGTATCAGTTCACTCCACTTGCTGAGGATTCGAAGACAAGCAGTCAGTGCATTTGCCCGTTCAGCTATGCTTTCTCCAGACAGGAGAAGTTCAACCTCCCCTTGGTACCCACTGCAAAAAATAAATGCTTACTGTCTGTGTTTATCCTAACCCATGTGGTATAAACACGGCAAAGCATATTAAGCATGGAACTGAAAACCTAAGCGCCTAACGACGTCAGTAGTCTCACTGGAGCCAATCACTTCCTTTTAGTTAGGCACATACCTTGCCCAGTCAGGTCTAAAATTACTACATTAAGAATTTTCTCACTTGCCTCCCTCCTAAAGCTAAGGGAATATGGCACTGCGCATGCAGGACTGATTTGATTACCTCAATTTTTTATTGGGAAATAATGCATGTCATGGCAATGTCAGATGACTATTGTTTCCTTTGTTCTGTTCAGAGGGAGGAAATAATAGGTGTCAGGGAAGCGGTACAACCATGTGTCTCAGTAATAAAAGTGGCATATTAATGAGCATCTGTAAACCATTATAATTAATGCAGGGGAATGGATATGGCCTACTCAAACTGCGCAAGCATTCTTGTAGCTCCACACCCAACTGCCATTTCATTCCATCCCAGTGCTTTCCACTCACAGCAGCTCCTTGGCAAAGCCATCAGAGACTAAAACCTATGCTGAAGGGAATGAATGGATACATTTTAACAGCACAAGTGACAGCTGAGAACAGCCATCCAGCCTGCTCCTCAGTGGCAGCAAAGGCAGCCCACAACCTATATGCAAATACGTATCATACCCTTGAGGCTACAACATAATTAACAGGCTACAGAGAAAGATGGTTACGATGGATGTGCACAAAGGTACGAACCGGCATTGCTTTTGCTTTTTTAAACAACAAAGGTATATTTGTGAATTTTACATCATCTTAAAATTTCAAGCCCTGCTAGATGTGCCTGTGTGCCATGTAGCCTTCACATAAAGAGTCAGTTTTGAAGTTTAGCTTCAAAAATCCATCCTGACAATTCCCATCGTTTCACACACAACTGAAACAGGAGAGAGAACTGCAAGCACCATCAAGGTGACACACTAAGTTGCCTGAGTATTTATTAGCAGAATAATAACATATGTCACGCAGCTCTGTCCCTTCAGGCAAAATTCCTAGAAAGAAAAATTCCTAGTTTTTGTGACATACAAATTGTTCATTTTCACTCTTGGATGACTGAATTTTGAATCATCTTGAAAAGTGAGACCCCTTCAATTCCCACCTGTTCTAGGTTTATTTTAACTTCTAATTCTCCCTGCAATTAATGTGTTCTAAGCTACTTTAATTCACATTCTTTTTGCAGTCCATGTACTGAATTCATCCAATAATTCATTTTGATGGTGCAATCTTCAAAGCATCATTTGTATTGCTTTTTTTTTTTTTTTTTTTTTTTTTTTCCCCAGTAGGTTCTGGAATAGATTCTTTTTCACTGCAACATTTCTTTCAGGTACCATTTGCAGTATACTACTTAAGCTTGCCATTAGTCTTGTACTCAGCATATGCTCACTTAACATAGTCACATTTATTATTTTTATCACTCAACACTTTAGATAAAAACTCTATATACACACAGGGGTGCCTCAACTTTTCAGCATGTTGCAGAGGCTAAAACCCCAGCACCACTGAGAAACAGTTGCAACGTAGAGAAACTTTTCAGATAGAAAGATGCAAATGAAGCCATCAAACAACCTTCATGACTTCTAATTCGACATTCCCAGTACTCAATAAACAAAATGCAACCTCCAAAGGTGGGAGCATAAGATACTTTTTTCAGAAATGTGCTCAAATAAACCACTTGTTACAAAGTTTTTCTTGCAGAAGCTGCATTGTAGCAGAAAATCTTTCTATTCTTCAAAACGAGTAAAAGGTAATTGAGGGATGTGTGGGCTGAGTCTCTCCCTGGTCCCTGGTCCTCACTCTGACACAGCGATTTGAAGAATACACCTTCTGTCTTTCCTCTGAAATTGAACCAGATTTGGCCAAATCATCTCAGTTTGCAAATATTTATCCCAGTTCCTCAATGTTCTTCCAGCATTCATCATACTTTACAGCAGTGCACGAGCCAGAGCAACCCGAAGGCAGGAGAGGACAAAGCCACAGAGGGAAGGTGCAGCTGGGAAACACGAACAGAATGGGGACTGCAGGAGCTGCAGAGAGAAGTCAGCTGCAACACGCTCACCTGGGAACCTGAACAGAACTCCTCTCCCCACATCCTCCCCCAGTGGAAGACCACAAAGAAAGAAAATCCTTCTCCTCAAGTCATGGAAGAACATAAAAGAGAAAGAACTACTGGCCCTTCCTGTTAACCTGGACTTAAACCTCTAAAGCACAGCCTCCATTACACTGATACCTGAGAGCTAATGCAAGGTCAGCTAAGGTACATCTTCACTCCATTGCAATCATCTGATCAGAACAGTATAGATTGGTTTCTGAAGGTGCTGGTAACATCCTACATTCAGCACAGATATGGGACAGTAGCTAACAGTAATAAGGTCACACAATGAATGACAAAAGTAATAAACATTGAGTGTATCCTTTCAGGACTTCATCTCTTTTACCTACTGTGCACTGAATGAGGCAGAGGGCCAAGGGGAAAAAAGGAAAAAAATAAAATAAAATAAAAACCCACCTGCAATTTTGTCTGTAAAGACCATACTACTGCAGTGGATGTGAACCTGTTAAGATTGAATAGGTGACCTAAATATCAAATACCCACAAATTTTAACATGATTGATTTTGCAGCGTCAATATTTCTTTTGTTTTTGTTTCTTGGGTATTTTAAAAATACTTTCAACAGCTTTGGTGGCAAAACCACAGTCCAGTGATTTAGGAACAGAGTTTGAATCCTGGATCAGTTGCTGACTATGTTTGTTACATTTGACAAACTCTGTTTTCAATATTGCTCGGTCATTTTATACAGAGAATCCGAAGTGGCACCGTTCTGCCTTTTAATGCACCCATTACACACATTAGTCCTGAAATGGTTGCACAATAATTGGTTTCACAAGGGACACAAAGCTCAATGCTGCTACAGAATCAAGTCCACTAAGTTTTGTGCTGTGAGGCATGTCAGGATGCTCTTTCTGAGCTGATTTTTCCCACCCACCATGAAAAAATAAGTAGTTTGTTCCAAATACGTGCAACAGCAAGTTCCATGGTAGGCCAGTAGATTGATAGATATAAATTGGGTCTAACGTTACAGGTGTGAAGCAGCCAGTGCTGCAGAGCAGATGACTGACCATGATGTCTATTGCTCCTTTGTCAGAAGAAGGAAA
>VXAV01007870.1:10443-23035 GCA_013399715.1 Alectura lathami | reverse complement strand
AAAAAGGGTGTAAGGCTAGACCCTGATAAGACTCTCCCCAATGTTAAAGAAAAACAGCATTGAGAAAACACCTTGGAAACTACATCAAATGCTGAAAAATTCAGGAATCACTGGAAGTATACACAATTGTATCTTCTGCAAGTAAACTTTATTTCCTGCTATTTGAAAGTGCATGTGAGTTGAGGTGTCAAATTAGAAAAGAACATGAAAAAAATGTATTAATATAAAAGAACCGCTACTAGCTTATTAGCGTGAAGAGTCACAGTCTCAAGTGGTTTTTGACATTGAATTCCCACGTCATATATACCCATAATGGAAATATTAACAACATTGGCATATATAGAAATTCCAGACTGCATCCCTAACAAGCAGGCAGGTTGACTAGAAAATGGCAACCCAACTGTCAGACACTCAGTTTTAACTGGACATTTTGCTGCAGTTTTGTGGCCTTCTTTTTGAAAGCCAGGTTATCCAGGTTTGCATGCAGCACTGTCTTGTTTTGCAATGCTGAAAAGTGATCTTAAGAAAAAAATCCACATGTAAACCCTTCACATTGGGACAGTTTGCACGATAGGGCAAGAAGACTAATCCCCTTCAAGTTTTCAAATCTTTAATCTCAACATATTTTTCATGTAATAAAAATGTGAAGCAACTTTGTCATTAGAGATCTGTATCTTCAGTTCTAAAACTTGCCTCTGAACTTTGAGTGCAATTGGAGAGACAGGCATCAAATTCAATTCAGATCAGATTTAGAGACAAAACTAATAACAAGAGTTTGGAGAGGACTGCTTACTGCAGATTTAGAGATGCAAATGAAAAAAAAAAAAAGAAATCCATTATGGAAGAAACTCCACTTAACTGCCAAAAAAGGAAAAAAGAAAAAAGAAAAAAGCTATTCTGTTATGTTAAGCTTAAAAGAGCTGGCAACTTCATACTATACTATCGAAAGAGCAAACTTTTGCAAGTGCATTCACTGAGCAATGTGCTGGTATATCCAGAGCACTCAGAGTCTTCAGCTTCATAGCAGTGAGGCTGAACTCTGTGCAGATCAGAACATCTTTCAAAACTAAAACTAAGTAGTAAGGATTGCCCAGTTTCAATCTTAAATATTCAGAGTAATTCCTAAACTTAGTGGTAACAGCATGCACAGGAGCTCCCTTTACAGTCCTACAGCTCAGAATGCATCTGGATTATGCAAGCCTTTGCAGAGGGTGAAGGGAACACAGACTATTGCTAATGAAACACAGCACAATATCAACCTCTTGTTTTAAGGCTAAGTAACACCAGTGATGCAACAGAAGTCGGAACGCAAATATAAATGGTTCACAAATTTGCCAGAAATTTAATTCTGTACCTATGGGGAACAGAACTATACCCTCATCTGTGAGATCTGAAACATCTTAAAGGTCTTTCTCTTTATTGACTGTATGATCAATTTATGCACTGTATATTTGCAGTAACCTGGTCTGCATGCCACTCTATCTCTAGAAGCCACTTTCTGTCATCTTCAGCCTGATCCCAAATGGTGAATGCGATTTTTAGAATTGACTTCAGAGGAACTGGGAGCTACACCCACAAAGACAAAATCTGTTGGTTCAGACCAACAGATTGTATTATATTTTTGTAAACCGTGAACTATTCCAAATTCCTCTGAATAGTTATTACTTTTCTTGACATAGTTATGAAGCAGAGAATTTCATACAGAGAGCAAACAAAGCTTTGGAACTCATTGTGATGAACCACGCAAGAAAAAGACCAACTAGACAGCTCCATATGGACTGGAGTGGTGAGGACTAATATTGACAGAGGAACAATAAGGGCAATTCTATTAAGTTCTCACTTCTCCAAGTCATGGAACATTCACTTAGGAAAATAAAGAAATCACACATAATGACAGAACCTGAGACTGCCTAGCAGTTGCCACTGCCTAAATTACAGTTTGCGGGAGAGATGCCTATTACCATTACATCTTAAGATACAGTTTTATTTTGCGTTTATTTTGCTGAATACATGTCCAAATACCCGCATCCTGTGTCAGAAAAAATAAAAATAAAAAAGAACTCTAAAGCAATACTGTGCTGATTTATTTATACAGCAATATTTCCTAATCTAAAAGGACAGGCTGCTTTTTATCCATAAATTGTCAAAGCTGCATATTTTATGACATTGATATCAGAATCTCATCTTCCAGGTATTTTCAATTCAACAACTGCTGCAAGCGTTATTTTGCAGAAGTCTGAAAATCACCAACACAAATCATACGAAATTGACCTTTTAATGCAATTTTTAGCCAACGTTTCATCATGGTTTAATGAAATTCTATTGGTGGCATAAGTTCAAAATATTTTTTTATGCCAGCACTCCATGAAGCTCTAACTTTCATATAAAAAAAAAAAGTTACAAAAAGCACTATGAAGCCCATTTCAAACTTTCACAAAAGCCTATCAGAGCCATTGCAATATATTAAGGCAGAATCATTTCTGTGTCACAGATGTGTCCATCTGCTGATACAAGAGCACCTAGAATCACAGTTAGGGGCACATAGTATTCCTTCATATCTACCAGAGTTGCAAAGAAAAGGCCAGCAGAGTGTTGGCACGTGTATTATGGGTGGTATGAAAGTCATGAAGACTTAGACCACTCTTCTCAATTTGCCATTTTAAAAGTTCGACAAAGTCAAGCTGTTAGGTTCCCCTGCAAGCTTAGCATCTTTATGTTTTATGGACACACTTCTAATTAAGCAAATGCTGAAAAAATGATGGAGTACAGTATATTTTAAGCTTTTGACTAGGTAGGGATGGAGTACTGCTTTTTGCTGAAAGTATACAGAACCTTTACCTAAGTTGCAGCCCACTTAAGTCAGTCAGTGAGTGCTGAGACTATTAAAAACACATGTTTAAAAACTGGCTTCTAACACAGTATTTAGGCACCTAAGCTATTAAATGATTTGCTGAGAACCTAACTTCCTCCAGTGCATTTAACTAGGACAAATGAATTCTCAGCACTTTAAAAATAAAAATTAAAAAGTAAGTCTATTTATGTGACTCTTGGTTATCAGTTTACTCCTTTGACGTCACAAAAATACCACAGAACTTGTAAATGGAAGGAAGCAATCAAATCACTTTACCCCTTGAAGAGTGCAACTTCAGCACTACTTTTACTCTCAACACATAGAATCAATTTGGATTTGCAGACAGAAAAGGCAACTAGTAAATCATCATTTCCTAAGGCACCTGTGTTTTTCCCTGGAGGTATTCCACTGTGACAGTGATCACACTGGACCATACTTGTCCTATGAGATCTGATAATATCCCAGCCTGAGTTTCTTTGGCTGCAACTCTTCCTTCTTATAACAGCAAAAGATTGCACAGTGTGAAGGTGCCACTGCTGAGACAAAAGATAGATCAAACACAATTCCTGTGCTACACACTGCTCAGCCGCTCATAACTAACTACTGGATAATGACAGGACAACTTTACTTTGCACTTCTGACACTTAAGTAAAAAATTAATAAAAATTTCTTAGATATGCAAACTCATCATCCGTAAGACTGAAAAAAAAACATGGTTGATTGAGGTTTATTCAAACAAGGAATTCTCCTCTAAAAGACTCCTACTCCAAATGCATGAAAAAGTCACTGGCAGTCACAGGAAAGTCACAAAAAAACATTCATTACTGTCCAAGAAAAACAGTAATTTAAACACAGGCTTATGCAAGAGAACTGGAGATGTAAGAGAAAGGTGTCCTATCTCCAAGAAAACTTTGCACTGAATTTTAGGGAGGATAGAGGCAATAACCTCAACTACCTAAAATCATCAAATACCATGGAAAACACCGAAGAAATACACTGGAGATTCAGAACAAGGGCCTCTAGGGGACAAAGCAGCATACATTTTCTGGCTTCCTTTTCAGCATTAACCAGTGGCTGGCTCACAAAGTGCTGTCTGAAGCCTCTCTGCTGCGGGTGGTAGGATACTGCACTCAGCCTCTGGCAAAACATGAGATAATTAAGAGGAAAAACAAAACATCAGGCATGAGGAATGCCTTCAAAAATCAATTTACAGAAGGCACCAGGAAATTCCATGCTTAGTTTGAGTATCTAATACCGACAAAACAAATCCATACACATATGTATAGACCTACAGAGAAAGTGGGATTAAATGACCACAAATCATGAAGGAAGAATGAAACCTCAGTAGAAGGGTTAGAATGTTTCACTAGAAAAACTGAGGCAGAAGTCAAACAAAAGAGAGAAAATGAGAAATGAGAATCAAGCAATAGCAAACTTGGAAAGAACTGCCTTCTCCTTCCAACAAAAAGCAACATAAAATCTCTGGCTACACAGATGTTGAAATGAGAACTTCCAGTTAAAAAATTTAATTTAATTCCACTAAACTAAAAGTGTATCCTTTTTGTTTTTTTAGGTTTATCTTTTGCCTTTGGGTTTTATTTTTTTAGTATTAACCATATTTTCCATTGTTTAATGCTATAGAATAATATCACAAGGAAAGGATAAAGAAAACAAATCATTTTTGTTTTGTTTGTTTTCTTGGGGTTGTTTGCTTGTTTTTCTTTTGGCTGCCTTTTGTTTTTCCCCCAGGAAGTCAAACACATATCTGTCTTCCATGATGCTGCTAGGTGTGCAGAGCAAGTTGTCTGAAGAAGCATGCATTTTCTGACACTCCTGTAATTGTCCATTACCTCACACAGGAGTATTTTAATTTGAGTCAAAACCTATGTCAGAAAGAAAAGTCACCTCTATTTAATATCAAGATAAAATACCAGCAAGGGAACTCTTTCCACTGCATGCTATGTAAATATTTGAAGATCAGCGTGTATCAAAGGCCTACACTTTTATTTACCTTAAATTCTTTTTTCTTTCTGAATGATGCCACTTAACTCTTTCAGGACTGCATGAAAGCGTGTGCCCCGAACACCAAGTATTTCAAACCCTTTCTGTTTTACAGCATACAGTATTTTCCCTACATTCTATTTTCTGATCCTTCAACCCTCCATGCTGCACATATTCTCCAACAAACCCTTTCTCACAGTGGGCTCTTCCCTGGTTCTACCCAGCGGTCTTACTCAGCCACACAGTGACCACGGGCTCTGGTGCAGGCTGTCCAGCTTGAGCTTTCTCCCACAGCCAACACAACTGTTTGCTACATTTCCACCTGGAGAACACTACAGGCAATCCTCCACAAAGGCTTTTTGCTTCCAGTCCCCCAAATGAAAAGTAAACAATTGTAAAGAAGCCTTTGCATTAAAGGTGAACATTGATAGGAATAAAAAGCTTAGAACTACAAGTTGCTGACTTTTGCACCCCAAAAGGTATCCACATTCCAGCGATTTCAATGAAAAAGTACTCCTATAAAGAGGATCATGCTTCACAATGGAGAAGTTGCAAGAAACCTGTTGCAAGTCAGCCAAATAAAGGTAAATTAGTCCACACAATATGATTATCCTAAAATGGATTAAAAAACAGATGGAAAACAAAGGAAAACAACCTCCACAAAACACATGTATCTATGCATATCATATGCTAATGCGCTGCTTAGAATCTAATTACAACATGTATTCTAGAGAAGAAAAGCAGGATTATAGAGAGCACTTCAGCACAGAAGAAGGAGCAATGATGCTGTTAGATAAACTGGGCACAGATCTTCCAAGCAGAACATGCCTCGAGTTGGAGAAAGCCAGCAGTGAGTACATCTGGCACAATCTGAATTCCACCCCTCGCTCATTAACTGGCTACATGACTGGGTGACTAAGATTCTTTTGCCACCTCTTCCATAAAGCAAAGTTTAGAAAGGTGCTGTGTGGGTGCAAACAGCATATAATATGCTGAATTTATTTTTTATTTTTAACCAACAGACAGGAATAGGAAAGAGACTAGCTTTGGAATATTTGAACCATTTGAAACAAAAAGGTAAGAATCTAGAAGAAACCTGACATACGCCGGTGTCAGCTAACAGGTAAACACTGTGACATGCTGGAACACCGACATTTCAGGGGTAGCTCACATATACAAAAAATAGCAATTAATCAAGAGAGAATTTAAAAGGGTTGCTGGTAATCACATACAAGGAATGGCAGAAACAAGTCTGACAAAAGCGCACTTGGAAAATGACAGATGTAAATTTATCACAGGTTAAACACTAGATAGACAATTGCAATAAAATTATTGGGAGGAAGTAGTCTAGAGGTATATACCCTGACACAAGCTTCATAGACTTTCTGTATCAAAAGAAACACAAAGATCAAATGCTTTTTATTATTTAAATGAAGACATATTTTACATAACAAATGAACACCCCTATAAAGAGAAGACAAAGATTTCCCAGCTCCTCCACCTCCTGCACCCCCTAGTGTCCTACAGGCATGGGAAGGAAAGGAAGCAATATAATTACAGCTGGAACACAGCTCTGATAAAGACTGTAATTCCAATCCTTTAATATCTTCCATCCAAAGGGGCTCAAACTCAATTACAATCATTAATGATCAGCAACTTATGTGTCACGTCTGTGACACAGGTGACGGATGCCTGAGAACAGAGCATGCTATTGCAAAGAGGTAGATGTCTTTCCAAAGGATGTTGTACAAGTGCTGGAATCAGCACTAAATTAGCATTACAGGAATTAAGCAACTCTTTCCACAGAAGACATGAAACTTTTGATTTTAACCATTCCTTAAGAAAACTGAACACACAGACAGAGCCTGCGGCATCATGGTGATGAATTCCCTGGAGGAAATCTCCTGCCACAGGCTCCCATACATACAAATTGGATGTCAGCTAGGAGCCCTCCATCTAATCTTCATTTTACAGCGACAGAAGCAGTATTCCTATGCTCAACACTGACAAGCACTCCAATGCTACAGAACATCAGCAAATTAAGATGGTAAAAATTAATAGTAATTTGAATAATTAAATATTAATAGGTTAATTTGGAAGGAACAAAAAGCATTTCTTTTGATACTAATTTGACCTCTTATCCTAGACGACAGCATGTGGAAGATGACAGGTGAAACAAATTAGTGTAACAGAACAATTGGCTGGAACTACAAATTGAATTTCAATGGAATACCCCATGACACTGTAACCCAAGGAAGTCATCTTGCAGGACACACTTCACCGGGTCCACATGCAGTTTAGAGAATTAATAGGATAAAAATGTGTCTCAAATATTTAACAAGAGGCAAGATAATGTCAGCCAGGAATAATTTTTCAGCTGAAAAATTGCACATAAACAGTATTGATTCTTTTAATTCTCCTGTAATGAGAGGAACGTCATCTTTTTCAATCAGAAAGACCTTTCTAACTGATACATGTTCGGCATCCTAAAAAGAATGCACAATGGGAAAGACGAATGATGTGTCACAAGTCCTGTCACCAGTGACCATACCAACACTGGCAAAACTGCTGTGTTTCCAAAGAGCTTACAAAGGCAGATACGCAAAGCAGGAAGAAAAGTTCACTTGAGTTAACCCTATGAGAAACCTGAATGACAAAGCGGCCTGGTATTAAACTCTTACTTCCAGCGAGTACTGTGTCAAGGTGTGGGCCTTTGGAAATAGTCCAATACAGTCCAGCAGCTTTCTGCTGGAGGAGCGACAGTGAGGGAATATAAGGAGAAAATCAGCATCAGGAGATATGTCTCCTTTCCTTTTCATCAAAAAACATGAGTAAGTAACCGTGGTGCAATAAAGTGAAAAGCATCTTAAAAAATGAGTTTAATATGGATAAGCGATGGCATCCAGAGTCAGCTATGCAAGGTGTTTCTAGCTTCAGTGCTTCTCTGAATCTTCATTGTTCAAGCACCTGTGGGAAAGGGGTACATTTGGACTGGGTAAACCAATGGTTCCTTCTGCACCCCCCAAGTAAGTTCAGTCTTTTGTTTCTAACACAAAGAACAGTGACATACTCCCAAAATAAGGTCCTATTTCCCACTATTTTTTGTGAACAATTCACAAGGAAGATTCATATTTTCAGTTTATTCCCTTTCAAATACTTGGCATTATTACAGCCCGTGACTTTGTTTTATAAGGTTTTCAAAAACCCTTTCAAAAAGAAACAGTTGTTATTCTGTGATGTTCACTGAATGCCATTTCTTGCTTGAAAAGGCACAGTGTAAATTGTATAATAATAATATAGCCATCAAAAGAAGATCATTAACTACAAAAGAATTACCACCTTGTTTGGGGATGGGTTTTTCTCACTTTCTGTCTAGGCTGAAAGGGATCAGCGAGTCTCTGATCTGTGCTGGCATGATAACCATTGGGCAAGATATAGGAACATAACAAGATTAAAAGATGATAAACAACACTAAAGGAAAAAAAAAATGAAAATAAGAACAATATGTACAATGGGAGAAACCTTGTAACTCACATTTCAATCACCTGCACACAGAAAGGTCATAGAATCATAGAATGGCTTGGGTTGGAAGGGACCTCAGAGATCACCCAGTTCCAACCCCCCTGCCGTGGACAGGGCTGCCAGCCACTAGCTCACTGGATCAAACTGCCCAGGAACCCATCCAGCCTGGCCTTGAACACAGCCAGGGATGGGGCAGCCACAGCTTCTCTGGGCAGCCTGTGCCAGCGCCTCACCACTCTCTCAGGGAAGAATTTCTTCCTGACGTCCAACCTAAACCTCCCCTCTTTCAGTTTTAGCCCATTTCTCCTTGTTCTATCATTATCTACCTGCAGAGAGGAAGCAGAGGAATAAGATATAAATTATTTCCAATATAATAGAGCACAAATAGCTTTATATTCTAAAACTGAGCTAATGAGCAATAAATTCAAGTCAGCACTAAAAAAAAAAAAAAAATAGGTATTACTGAGCTTCGAAAAGAATAAATTCAAAGGAAACTGAATTGAGATGAACTAGACCAGAATACTTGACGGTATTTTCTGTGAGGTAAAACAACAGTACATCTGCATTCATTAATCCACAAATTTCAAGAAATTACAGGAAAAAAAAAAAATTAACATCATCATTATCAATGTTTGGAATTCATATTCCACTAAAGTTAAACTTTCCTGCCCCACCTCTGCTGAAGTTATATATCATGTGAAGGTTATCAGTTGAACAGCTGCAGACTGAAAGTTGAAAATAAATCTGTTGACATTTATAGGGACAAAAAATCCCTGCAACAGAATTTTGTATATAATCTGTGCTTCATTATTAAACTAAGACAACCGATTCACAAAAACACTATGATGCTTGATGTGCTTTTGTTTTGAAGGATCTTGAAGGATTCAAATGGAAATAGCATAGGGCAATAATTGTTATTATTGCTGTTGTTGTTAAATACTCTCTTATTTTCCTCTGATTTTGTTGCTTCTGTTTGGTTTATCTTGCATCAAAGTTTACTTCATCTAATTATGCCAGACACTCCATAATAACCTGCATTTCCAAAAACTATTTTACTTTTATCAACTGTTTTGCAATCATACTTTTACATTAGAGCTAAAATGCAAGGACACTGAAAATAAGGTATTGCAGCCAATTGAAATTATACTGACAAATAGCATTTGGAGGATTTAAACAGATAGCACCAATTATCCTCCTCTTTGTGAGGCATGAAAGTGATGAAAATGATTATTTTTCTGAGATCTCTGTAATACTCATGTATCTACTTCACTTTCTTACTTGGAAGGTCCCATTTGTTTTCTTAAAGAAATGAATAAAGAGATTTATAAGATTAGGACTCTACAGTACTTCGGAAAAAAAAAAAAATTAATAGCAGGTACAAGAATGGAATGTAAACTGAGTAACAAAATATAGAAAATTATTTTTCTCAATGTTAATATTTAAGAGGGAAAAAAAAAATCTCTCTTGCTTAATGAATTTAGAAGTCAAAAACCAGGGTGGACAGACAGAAATAGTCATTTACGGCACATGCCTAACTGATAAAAGACTTCAGATGATATTGAGTCTAATAACTCTCAAAATAGAAGCTCTTCTATGCACATGAGTAATGTGAGTAGTTTAATCAGCTAAGATTTAATTATGAAACTATTGATTGTTATGGTTCAAGGCACAAAATGATCATTAGATGGAAGGAAAGAGATTCCTTCTATGATACACTTGCATGGAGGCCAACATTTTCTCTGAGGCAACAAAGTTTGCTGTCAGAGAATAAATACTAGATGAACAGAAGTTCAAGATGCCAGTTTCTAACAAAAAGATAATGAATTTTATCTGAATAAAAGGAACAATCACAGATGTTAGACTGCTATCTGAAGAGTTCTCAGGTGAGACAATCCAGGATTAACATATACAGCAACTGGCCTTCCTGCTAAACCACTTTAACCATCTCCTCTTGATGCTGGGCTGACAGAAGACAAAGCTTACACTCAGGTTGGCTGTGGGAAGCAGGGCGTGAGTGAAGCTGGCTTCTTGCCTTCAGCTGAGGTTAGCTGAAGCACCTCATGCAGTAGTGCAGGACTACTCAAACTGACTCAAGGAGGTGTTATGTCAGAAGACAATCTGAAAGTGTATTTCATACTCTACTTTCTACTGGATCAGCTAAAACTGAAAGGGCCGTGGTGTGCTTACCTATGAGTCGTGCAAGTACAGAGATGATCTGCAAGGTCCCTTCCAACACAAGCCATTCTATGCTTCTGTGATCACTGAAGGCAAAAGGGTAGCATGGGCTTTAAAAATTAGATTTGCATGTTCTTTGTCAGGAGGCATTGAGTAAGAGCGGTTTTCTGATGTCTTTGCACTAGAAAGGCTAATGTGTTCAGCTGCATTATATAAAGATTGAACGTACTCAATGAACAGAAATGATAGCCTTTCATTTTAGGCAAAGCAAGCAATTGAACAGAATTCATTAAGTTTCTCATAATAGTGGAGAGGACTTGTAGTCTCTGCAATGCTCATCTTAAAGAGCTTACAGAATAGTGTTTAGAAGCTGCGTAAATTAGCCAGTACAGGATGCTGTACTAATTCAATACTGCTCTATCATTTCAGGCTACACTATGCCATACCAAGTAGACAATCTACAAGAGGCATAGTTTGGGGTTATCCTTCCTGTAGTACGTATCATGTCACCCTAACCAGTGCTTGTTTCTAAAATGTAACATCACACTGAATTGTGATAAAATCAGAGAGCAAAAAATCCGTCACAGCATCTTCAGACTAACATTGCTTTTGTGGCAAATCACATTTCTCTAACA
The DNA here is from genome assembly GCA_013399715.1 of Alectura lathami. NCBI lineage: Eukaryota > Metazoa > Chordata > Aves > Galliformes > Megapodiidae > Alectura > Alectura lathami. The sequence goes on along the minus strand of VXAV01007870.1, from coordinate 11,851 downwards.
ATCTAATACTAGGAATTCATAATAATGATGATGAATACAATACAGTAAAAAAAAAGACAAACACTCACCTGGGTAAGCCATCTCATAAGCCATAAACTGCTCAGATAAGCGACTGTAGCTTTACGTTCCTCAGCAAAGGCTTACTTAAAGAACATTAAAAGATTCAGAGATGATCACCTAAAGTGATGTTTTCAGAAAATGCAGAAGGAAAAAGTAAGGTCAGAAGACCTTTCCTGCACTACACTATGGTGCCTATAGAGCTATCAGACAAGGAGAAGTCATTAAAGAAACCACCAGAAAAATACCCCATCCTAGCAACTTATTTAAGCATTGCAAAAAAAATGTGCATTTGATACTCCAAGACACCCCAAAACTTCTCCTCATGCAATTTCTCACAGTAGAAACCTATTACAGGATTTATTGCTTAATTAAACATTGCCACAGTGTTTTTTTGATTGTTTTGCCGTACTTTTTTTTTCTGACTTTTTGTTTTGTTTGAGAAAAAAAATCTGAGATATTAAAAGACTAAAATACTAATAGTTCTAGGTCCAGACGTTTTAAGAGTTAACATCCTCAATTGCTGCTTAAACTTGCTTTCTATTCCCATGCAGCACACAGAAAGGAGAGATAGAAAAGTTCAAAGCCAGGCAAAGTCCAAAATATATACAGACCAAAATATATATAGAACGAAGTCCTTCTGGAGATTTGCTGACAACCCGCTACCCACACTAATGTTCACAAGGAGAAGGAATTAAAAGTTTTGCAGCAGATGATTAACACTCTGCAGGCTCAGATCCAGCTTGACAGGTATTGTTTTTGACTGGAGAGCCCATACAGGCCTGCAGTAGCAGCCAGTAGCACCCAGCAGCCCAGTGCCTTCCAAAATCTTTCTAATACCTCAAGCAGTTCTTAAGACTCATCGTCAGTTTCTAGGAGGCACAACTACATAGTGCCTTCATTTATTCAGTACACAAATCATGAACTGTTAAGAGTTGCACCATGCTAATAAAACAAGAATAACTGCTTTTCATTTTAGTAATGATTTATTCTTTAACCATCTGTTGCTGGAAAAGCTATATAATTGGGACAATCTACAACACAGGATTAAAAATTGATCTGTTAATATGGTTCAAGAGCTGTCTGAAGATGCTCATACACCAAGCACAATAAGCACTTAACCTTCATGTAGCATTAGTTTCTCAAGTTCACTGTGCTTTGCTAATCTGTTTTAATCTCAACATCTTAAATTAACTGTGTTAGGCACAGTAAAGTTTCCATTAGAACAGAAGTTTGGACCATAAAGGCAGTTAACCTATTGAAATTGCATAAGAAAAACAAGCATCTCTAAGGAATTCTGAAAAAAAAAAAAAAAAAACTATCAGGGGTGAGCTTCATATTTTAAAAATCA
>VXAV01007869.1:115368-145062 GCA_013399715.1 Alectura lathami | reverse complement strand
TTTTTTTTTATTTAACTCTTGCCTTTTTCCAGACCCAACAGTAATAACAAAGATGCCTGGCCATCATTACAGAGTTCAAGTAAATCAGCCAACGGCTTAGCAGTGGAACACAGGAAAACGCCTCCTGTATTAGAAAATGGCACAGACCCAGAACACATGACTCCAGATGGTGCAGACTCAGATTTCGGGTAATTGTGCTGCCTTTTATACTTCAGATAGCTTGCTTTCTCTCTCACTGACTGGTGTGGAGGGAATGACTCTCCAGTCTCTCTGGTTGGAGAACTGGTTTCAAATCCTGATCAGGTCACAAAAGCTGAGTTGGGCTTAGCCCATGTCAAAAAGGCTGACTGGCAGGCTGTGGAGGAGAGCCCTAATGTGAAGTTAGTGGTGGTACAGGTAAGGGCTGAGGGGAGCTGTGTAATCAGGGCATCAACAGCTTATATAGCTGCCTGCAGCAGGGCATGGTCCCAGCTAAAACTGAGCCCTTCGTTTCTGTACAAAACCTTCCACAAAAGTAATGTCAGTTGCTAAACATCAGGAGACAGAACTTGGAAAAACTTCAAGAGAAGGAAGCTAAGCAGTAGGGCTGAATATTTGTTATCTCTTCACTTTGTGTTCCAAGGCACAACTGCAGAGGTAAAGGTTCCTTCATTATTGCTCAGTAAAGGATCAAGGCAGCAGATTCAGCTGAGGCTTCTTTGTGCAGAGGAAGTAATTCATCTGCTTGCAATAACTGATTTATTGCTAAAATATATTTTTTCCCATCTTTTGGTGCCCTCCTTGAGTAGAATTAGTGTTTTTTCCCATCATGAGCATTGCTTGCATTTAGTTCCTGTAATAGCCAGCAGTCACGCTGTTCTTGGTTTTTTTTTGTTTTATTGGACCACCTTATATCGTATTGCTTGAGCCCACTCAGAGGATGGATGGGAAAATAAGGTGAATACTAAATATTTTAAGAAGTGGTCTTGCTGATTAGGTAGTTAATGCTTCTTTTAAACCAGCATTGAGCTGATGCATTAACTCTGAGTGCTGCTGAAAGTGGTACCTTAGATTTAATAGCAGTTCAGCTGAGGTGTGGACAGATAGGCTGCATCTCAGTACTGACTTGTAGCTTCCTCCTCATCTTTTCTGAAAAGAATGTACTACATATAAGTAAAAATACTGTGACCAGTCAACAATGAATCATGTTCATTCTTGAGGACTGGAAGCATATCTTACAACTGAAGGCTCCTTAAGCAGGTTCAAGTGTAATGCTCATTGTCTTTCAGCATTTATGTTGCCATTAAGAGTTGTCTGCATACCTTTAAGCTGTGATGTTGTGACTATACCAAAGGCTTTGAGAAAACATACCTGGAACATCAGCTTTACAAACAACTTTTGTTGACATAATGAAGTCTACAGCAAACTTTTGCGCTGTAGGTGTTAAGAAATTATTAACGTAAGGAAGTTTAATCCAGTGGAAGAACTTTTCATGCTGTTCAGCCACTGAGTACTTGTAAAGCTGTGCTGGAGTAATGCTTGATTGCAAATATTCCTCTGATTTTTCTTTTGTAATCCATAAATACTTGACCTTCAGTTATCTTTGAGATACCAACTCAGCATTTTTTGCCCCCAAATTGTTTTTATTGATGGGTAACTTTTATACGGTTTCTTTAAAATAGAGAAGAATTAATTCTGACTTTAGATTACTTTGGAATGGGGAGAACAAATATGAGCAGGAAGGCAAACTTTTGAGTTTTGGACCTTGCTATGTGGCTTAATGCAATATTATGCATTGCAGCAGCACAGGGTGCTTTAAATTGTAGCGAAGTCCGCACCCAGATAAAAATCATTCTAGATATATTTGCGCTAACAGATTGTGCGTGTAATTTGTCCTGTATCCTATCCACATTCTTACTTCTGGTCCTTGTCTGTAGGACCAGTGTTTTGGGCTGTGTAGCCAGATGTTTGTGTGTCTTCTCTTCTTATGAGTAGATAAAATGGAATATCTTTAAGTCGTAAGGCAGAGATTTTTCTGCTGAACTTAAACTTACACTGTTTCATTAGTGTGGCATTGAGTATAATTAAGGCTGCTCACAAGTGCCTGTCAAATCTTGAATCCTGAGGTGTGCCATTTTAGCTGAGTTGTGTTGATTTCAGTAAACAGCTTTCTGAGGTGGCTTTCTGCTGTACCTTGTCTTCTATTCTCTTTACTTCCATTGGCAATTCTTTGTTTTCCTGCATTTTTCGCCTTCTGCCATCTCAAATCAGTTTTCTCACCTTGAAACTAATTTCTACTAGTTATTGAAGGCTGATGGGAAGCTTGACTTCCACCAGGAGTAAGTTGTTAATCTAATCTCTTCTCTCCCCAGATTTATTTAGAGGACTTATGGGAACTGATAACTTTGGGTATTTAGGAAACAAATCTGTTCCCAAGTTTCTCTCCGGTAACAGAATAGATAGCAGTGACTTCAGATGGAATACTGCCACAGTACAAGGGTCCTGCTTTTTTTTTTTTGAACGGCAAAGGGTTACTCTGAAGATGTTTAAAACTTTTGTTCCATAACAGGGTACTCAACAAGCAGTGTGGAGAGTGGTGGGAAGAAGTACTATGTGGCAAATGGTTGGAATGTTTATCAGTAAAAGTCTCGGACTTTTTTCCCGTCCTAAATCCCCCAGTTTAATTTCGGTTTGTGTTTATTTCAAGGCTTTTCTATCATTACAAAATGTTGATGTTCACATTAAACACTTAGGTGACTTACTGACTCTTTCCCCTCATGCTTTTGCAGCCCTATCGACAAACCTTCAGATTCCCTCAGTATAGGAAATGGTGACAGTTCCCAGCAGGTAAGACACGAAGATAAATGCTCTGAACATATGAATTGAGTTGTTTGGTACAACTTACAGTTTGAGAAGCAAATACTTTCTGAAGTGCAGCATAATTTTAAGCAAAACTAAAAACTGCTATTGTTAAGTTGATTTGCATGTTAAACCTCATACCGAGCTAACAACTCAACTAAATGCAGCCAAAAGCTTTGAGGAAATTTTTCAGCTGTTAACAAGTATATATATGTGTGTGTGTGTATATATATATATAAACCGTCATGACCTAGTTGTCTCTTCCTCCTTTGCCTGCAGATAACGAACAGTGACACACCTTCACCACCGCCTGGTTTAACAAAACCCAATCCAGTCATACCCATCAGTTCATCGAATCACAGTGCACGGTCTCCTTTCGAAGGGGCTGTAACAGAATCACAGTCGCTCTTCTCTGACAACTTTCGACACCCTAACCCCATCCCTAGCGGGCTTCCTCCATTCCCCAGCTCTCCACAGACTTCAAATGACTGGCCTACAGCACCAGAACCACAGAGCCTCTTCACATCAGGTATGCACACCTCTGCACCCAGCTTGCTTTTGCAACTGATGTCTAAAACGGTGTAAAAACAAAAACTCCAGGATATGCTTTATATCACTCCCTCCTCTTCACAAATGCTTATGTTTCACTGCCATACAAATGAATTGCATTGGCATAGTTTGTTCTGAAAGAAACTTTAGAGTTTTCCAACTACATGGCAAAATTATTGGAGTGCTTACTTTTTTTTTTTCCTTAGCCTTGTGCCTGTATAAGCAATAGGATGAGTGCACATTTAACACTACAGGTTTATGTTGGTGTAATAATCTAATTCCAACACTGGAAGCTGTGCAGAAGAATTCCAAATTTTATTTAGCATTCTGCATAGTTAACTGAAGATGACTAATCTTTCTGAAGTGAGATTATACATATTCAGAAAAGATAAAAAGTACAGTTAATTGAAGCAAATGAAAGACATGACATACTGCTTCACACGAGTAAGACATTTTTAGGTATATTGATATAGGGAACGGTTAACTGTATTTTAGAGTTCCCAAATTAGAAACCTGAGAGACGTGGTAGAAAATTAAATGAAACAAGATTTGGTAATAAACAGAATGTAATGATACTTTTGGATACAGTATTTTATTTAGTGACTCATCTCTTAATGCTCATCTCCCAGAAGGGAGGTACTTGTAAACAATGTTTAGTATCAAGAAAATTACCTACTGCTAAGGTACTGTACACAAAAATTCTGTGAGGATTAAGTAGCAGTGGGACACAACTTCCAGGTGGCAGAGATTTTGTTCCATAATTAATACAAAATAGATGCCTGCTATTAAAGAAAGAATATGGAGGACAGGGTTTTTTGGGTCTTTTTTAGCAATACTTTTACTCTGAGAATGGAACTGTGGATTTCTTATCTGAGAAGATACTAAACTTAAAGCAGCAGTCCAGGTTCCCTACCAGCAGAGGGAGTTAATGTTGTGATACTACCTTGTACTGTGCTTTCTTAACTGCAGTTTTAAGGAGAAATAGTGTGAAAATAGGATCGGCCTGTTCTGAACCTGAACTAAAAAACTTAAGCAGTACAATGCAGTGAAGTGCTAACTGAAAATTTAGAGAAGACCTGATAATTCTTTTGCAATGCTGCTTAAGAATATTTAACAATATGTTGTAGTGCAGTGCCTTATTTCCTTTGTTTAATCCAAGTGCATACTTTAAGAATTTGGCTTATTTTTTTTTTTGTAATAGCAGACAGTATGTTTTTTGACCACTCCTCAGAAGAATCCAAGATGGAATATCTCCCTCCACCCTACCTCCTCACACACCCAGTTTCTTCCACAGCATAGTTGAAGCACAGCATTAGTACTTAAAGCAAAATACTGAGCTGAATAACAACTTCAAACTCTGGTTGCACATCCCCGCAATAATATGGGTGTAAAGAATGCTACAGTGTTTACTGGTCCCTTTCTACTCTGCTGTTAGTGACAAATACTTACCTGACAATGGCTTTTATGCACTGGGAGCAATTCTGCAGTAAAACTACCACTTGCTGGTTCTACCGCTTTCTCAAGTAGAAATTTGAGTTTGGTCTGAAAATGGAATTCCATACTGATGAATAAGGTGTGTCTGAGCAATTTACCAAGAAGCGTTACATAAGGATAAACTCTCAGCAGTAAAACACTGAGGCTGAGGTTCTTGTATGGACAAAATCTTACTAATTCTTCTAAATCTCCTTCCTCTCCAACAGAAACTATACCAGTATCTTCCTCCACAGACTGGCAAGCAGCTTTTGGGTTTGGTTCGTCCAAACAGCAAGAGGACGACTTAGGGTTTGACCCCTTTGACATCACCCGCAAAGCCTTAGCAGACCTGATTGAGAAGGAACTGTCAGTCCAAGACCAACCTTCCCTCTCGCCCACATCTCTTCAGAACCCTACCCCACACACTACAACTGCCAAAGGGCCAGGCTCTGGATTTCTGCATCCTGCTGCACCTGCAAATGCCAACTCTCTCAGTAGCACCTTTCCAGTCATGCCACAGAGGTTCCCACAGTTTCAACAACATCGAGCAGTTTACAACTCCTTCAGTTTTCCAGGCCAAGCAGCTCGCTATCCTTGGATGGCCTTCCCACGCAATAGCATCATGCACTTGAACCACACAGCAAATCCCACCTCAAATAGTAATTTCTTGGACTTGAATCTCCCACCACAACACAGCACAGGTCTGGGAGGGATACCTATATCAGGTAGGTGAATCAGGACAGACGTAAATCTGATTTACTTCATGCTTCCAGCTTCTGAGTCAGGACAGGAAAGGGGAATAGCCAGCTACAAGTGGTAGAACTGCATCTCTTGACTGTCATACTAGGCTTATGAAGAGAGGGAGGAACATCATTTTAAATAGACCCTCTCAATTTTTAAAAAATGTGGATATTTAGCCTTGTAATACTGAGCTTTATAAGGAAGGTGGAGTATTCTGTGCCCGTTTAATCTTGTGCCAAAACAGACTGGTATTTTGATTCTTCGGTCTTGCCAGACTGGCTTTCCTTAAGATTAGTTAGTAGGCCCAAAAAGTGTATTGTGAGTTCCATGTCGATGTGCAGGTGCTGACCAGAGTTCCTAAAACTGTGCAAAAAAATTGTAATGTTGATAATTTGAGCCAGATGTCTTGGCTGGGGTTGTTCTCTCTTGCACATAACCAAATGACTGCGTAATAAAACATTCAGTGCTGTTTATTCCTGTACTTCAGATGGCCTTAATATTATGTTAATCTTTCACTGAATGGATGCCTGCAACGTGTGTAAGAGGATTCATCCTGATTGTGAGGGTTGTGATGCTGGAAGAAAAACATGCAGTCAGGCCATTGCAGGCATTGGTAGGCTCTTGCAGCAAGCCTTACAACTAAGGAGCTATTTGTAACAATAATTGTTCTGATTAAAAATTCACTTACGGAATTTGAAATCCTTCCACATGTCTTGGCCCATATGAGTTTTCCCTTCCTAGTAGGGAAAGAATTGCAGTTCATAATGAACTTAATACAAGGTAGAAGCTGTATATGCTCTTTGTAGCCTTGAAATGAAGACAACTGCTGCTTGAGATGTTGCCGATGTTGCTTTCTTCTGTTGGGTTTTGAGAAACACTTAGCCACACTGTGCGATAGTGACCTAGAAGTCATTTTGGCTCTGATTTCTCTCTTCTTTGTCCTGTTTGGAGGCTTGTTGAAACTGTGTACTGCTGTAGGATCCTTTGGCTTGATTCATGGTGTAACCATTTAGTCCAGGTGACAAATGCAAGTAGTTCAAAAGTCTTTACGCTGGTAGTGACAAAGGTTTTGAACAAAAGTTACTGGTACTGGTTACACTGAAGTGTTGAGGGTGGGAGTTATTTTTTGATATGGAGTCAAAAATACAGCATCTGTAGGAGTGCAAATTGTTCCTCTACCCTAAACTACAGAGAACTTAGAAGAACACTACAAGCCGGAGTTTTGACTTTCCTGCAAAGTTCTGAAACCTGCTAGCCACGGGGCTGGTGACAGCTCGGTCTTGTGGCCTCAGAGGGCTCAGGGCTTCAGAAAAACCCTTCAGTGTTGAAAAATGATCTGTTTTGGTACAGATCAATTTTAGGCTTGCAAAAGGACTCTTTAAATTGCCTTATTTTAATTACTTTTGGCAGTTTGAAAGTGGATTTTGGTTTGCAAAAGTCTTGTAGATCCTTGGGGTACTACTGAAGAGCCAGTTGCGTGTTCCTGGGTGATGCACGTGGCCCCTGTCATGTGCTCTCCCCATATGCTTTAGGGCAGCAGAAATGATACTTAAGTGTATCCTTTTTTGTGTGCAACTGCTAGAACCAATTGATCTCAAATTATTTTTGGCAGAGTGCTAAGAATGGAAGACAAACATCTGCTGTAGTCTCTACGGAAAGTTCCTTTGAGTTGGTCTTAATCTCTTGTTATAGAGAACACTGTTGCCTGGTTCACAATTAGCACCAGTTGCTACTGTGCGAACACTTATCAGCTGATCAGTGTGTTAGTTCTGATGTATTTGGAAAAGTAATCTGTGCAAACACAGATTTACTGCTTTTTCTTTTCCTGTTGTCAGAAATCAGCTGAAGTCTCAAGCAGATCTGGTATTGTTTGCTGGTGTATGGAGCTGTAGTATTTGTACAGCATGTAGTACCTTGGGTTTCCTGCGGTGATTCTAACTGCTTCAGAAATGCAAATACGCTGAAAACCAGGAGGCACACATGCTCCTTTTTCTTGATACGTTGACCTGATAGTTTCCAATTTAAACTTATTTTCAAATATGTATCTAGTGTACAAGCTGCTCAACAAATTTCTTTTGAAAGAATAATAGCCTTTCTTTATGCTTGCTTTTAATCTATCAGTAGCAGGTATGGAATTGTAGGACATCCCTAGTTTCCTTATTTGATTTATAGATTCAGCTGTCTGGTGGGCTTAGGAGAAGGAAAGTGGTGTATAAGTAAAGAAACCACGCAGACTTGACTTTGTTAGTGGTGTATAACAGATTCTAGCTGACCTCAGAAGGCCGTTTGTATCGTTACAGCCAGGCAGTGGTGTGGGCAGATAGGCTGCTGTATACCTGAAGCTCCTCCTCCTAGCTTTTTTTCTTAGTCTGTGTTAGGGTGTTATAGAAGATGGCATCAGCTCAGCTGTTACAGCTGTAACAGCAAAAGAAGGCGACTGTAAGCAGTACTTCAGATTGTTTTTTAGCAGAGAGCCTCAACTGCTGTCAAAGTTGCATGTTTCCTAAGATCTCAGATCAATTTTCTACTTACAGGACTATACATTTCTAAAGCAAATGGTACTGGGCTTGTCATTAAAGAAAATGGAAAACATTTATTTCTGTGCATCATCTGGTTAGGTTGCCTGCTGTGGTTAACCAACCCTTTTCAACTTTCCCATTTAATTTATGTGAAAACAAGCAGCTTTTAAACTCTTAAGAGCCTCATTTTGAAGTTATTTCCTCGGCTTTCTAAATCCCAAATTTAGTTGATTTCATTTAAATGTTTTTGTGTTTTTTGAAGCTTGTATGAAGAGAACAATGTCTTCTGAACCCCTGCTGCTTCTGCTTTATGCAGACATTAGGATTCACACAAATGAAGTATTCATGTATGACATGTTATATGTAATACTCTAAAGCTGTCTTTTGTTTAATCTCAAGTCAGCTGTGCTGTGTTCCTAGCTCCACAGATCCAAGCAGAGCTGTTCCGTGATGCGTGCTAGATTTAAGTGGGAGGACCCAAGCACTACCTAAACTTTACTTTTTAAGCTCCCATTTAAAAATTTGTGTGGGATTTGGTAGCCTGTTTCTCAGAGTATTTATTAAACTTATTCTGCAGTTTCCAGTGAAATGACGCATGGCACAATTGGCTTTATAATAAAATTATGTGTATACTTGAAATTTGCCATGCTCATCAGACATACATTTGTCCCCAGTCTTTATTTAAAAGTACTTTTTGATTGACTGATGCACAAGTCTAATTTCCCTGATCCTGGTAGGTCTGAGATTCTCAGTGTGTTTTGCGATGGATGATAAAATAAGATGCATGCATGTTAATACTGGAAAAATAAATACACAGGTTTTACTGGGTGGTTGGTAGACATGGATTTTATTACATAGAGAAAGTGTAAGAACAACTTTACACAGTTAAAAGTAGAATAAAAAGCTACAAATTACTCCACCTTTCCTGTCAGTTTAATGCAAAAGGGGAGTAATTGACATTCTGAAATGCTGGCTGTTATTTCATGCATTAATTTCATAATTGCCCTGAATTTAATTCCAAATGAGAAGAAAACTTAATTGTAAGAACTTCATAATTCGAAAGTAATGGGATGGCTTAATTCTACCTTCTCCAAGGCTAATGTTGTACAACATCGCGTGTATATTCTTCCCACATTAGGATTCTAAGATAGATGAAACAGTCAATTGCATATAGAGACAGATAGGAAGCATAAAGAATTAAAATCTGTTCAGAGTAGGGGAAGAAAAAACTTTTTTGTCCTTGAAGATAACTGCTGTAAAATCCATCAAGTTATTTTATCTGTGAAGCCCATTGATTTGGAGATTGCAGTAGACTTCTGTGAATTGTTCCTGAAATTTCAAAATGGGGACATGAATGTCTTTAGTCTTTGTAGGTGGAAATTATTGGTAAATCCAAATCTTGTTCTGTCAAGACCTCATTGTAGCTTCTCTTTAATGTGCACTGCCTAATTGATGGAATTACGTATGTTTAAAGGTTGAGCCAGTAATAGGCGGGCAGTTCTAGTGGCAGGTTTGGGTGCCATCCAGCAGCCTTTGTGATAATGGTGTTGCATACCTTACAAAGGTCCTGATGAGCACCCTTCTGAGTCTTGCCTATGTTCAAATTTAAGTCCTGAGCTCTGGGCAGCATTTCAGTGAAAGAAGGAAAGATCCAAATATGCTGGTGATGAGTATTGTTTTAAAGTCTTGACCATAGAGAAGGGTGAGATGTCAGAACTAGCACAGGCATGCTCTGCCTTTAATACTGAGTCTTTGGCTTGGTATTTTCTCAAAATGTAACCATATTTCCATTTGGGAGACAAATCTATTTGTCCTTTGTCCTTTTGACTTCTGCCTAGATTGATACTTAATAAGAAAGGAAAACATGGCTTGTTTTATATGGAGGCACAAAACCAAAACCTGAAATTACAGCGTAACTGCTAACACTTTTCTGTGGTTTCTGGCTGAACATGTGGTATGGAGTTTTATGGGATTTGAGGTTTTTTTTTTGGCTTGTGCTACTGTGCCTTTTTAAGAGGGTCTGACCTGTGTCATACAGGCGTTGAATTCTGCATGCTGTAAAACTTAAAATGATGTGTGCAAAGAAGTATTCAATCCTATACTCCTAGCAACAGTCAGTGCATCTTAAACAGTGCTGCCTCATGTCCCCTTATTTGGTTTTGGTGGTTGAAAAAGTATTTTGCTACACTTTTTCTCTAGACCTGGCAATATGTGAAAGGTTTAATGTGGGTTTTAAGTACAGCTGGCCTTAGCAGTAAGAGGCATTAGTCCATTAACTTTCTGTTCTAAGCCTTTAAAGAAGACTGCTTGCTCCCTTGGTCTTTGTTGTTTGGCTTTCTGTCAGCAGCTGGGTGGAAGGCACTGCAGCTGATCATCTTTTCTGTGCTCCTGATTAGATCCACTGATCTGGCTGAAGGCTTTATCTGATTGGATGTAAATACTGGGAGTGATGCAGCTAACAGTCTAAGTGCTGTTTGGCACCTGTGCAGGCCTGAATCTTTCCAGAGTGCAGGGAAGCTGCTCTCTGAAATGATGTTACAGTGTTATCACTGATACGCTGCTCACTTCAAAACAAAGGACTGAACACAGCTTTTAAATTGTCATAGAAAGTGCTGTCTGGAAATGATCCTTGTCTCCTTCCAGTACTGGTGTTACTGACCACTGCAGAGACCCTGTGTGCTCTGTTCTCCTCAGCAAGGACAATGCAGTTCTTGGTGTAACTTGCCATTGAGCATTCGGTTCTTCTCATCAGTTTTTATGCCTGAGGTACCAGCTGTCTGTCAGAGAGGTTCTTGGGCCTTTGCCTCCCCTCTCCCCAGCTTCTTTTGGCCATGCTTTGTGCCTCGTGCATTCCTCACCCCCCTCCCCCTAAAATTCAGAGCGTATTTATAAGCTCTGGCTCTCATTCTCACCCTTTATTTCCAGTCATAACTAATTTTGTGTTTCACTGGTGAGGAGGAAATGTTCAGCACCCTATGTAACAAATTAATTCCATTTGAAAATGAACTTTGAGCTTGCTTGCCTCCCTTGCTCTGGAGGTTCTATTTTTAATGCTGCTAAGTTTAGAATAAAGTATATGGAAGTGGGATTTTTGATTCATTTTTAAAATATTAAATCAATGTCCAGATTTAAATCACATTGTTTCAAACCCACTATGGATATTCATTATCATACCTCTGTTATCTTGTTCCTCAGCTCCCATGTACTTCATGCATTCACTAGTAAGTCCTGTCTTCCATAACATAATCTTGTTACGATCTGAGAGAACTTCATCCACAGCACCTGTCCTTTAAGTCTTGCTATTTCTCCAGCTGTTTTAAAATCTCATCTGGCCTTTCCCTTGTCCCATTGCCTTTTTGGTTCTGATACTACAAGTGTTTTAAAACCCTATGGAATTTTTCTTAGGATTGTATGGGAGGTACTGTTCCAAATAAAGCTGGTATATACCTGTGCTGTCACCCCTGGGAGCTCTGTTTATGCTCGTACTAATTTTTAAAAATCTTTGACTGAAAGATATCAGGGATGGCAGTGAAAGACAGGCATCCAACTTTTTTGAAATATATAATTTTACTTTGAAAGAAACATGAGACAAAAAGGTAAAGGAAAAAAAAAGTAAAAAACAAACAAAAAAAAACCTACTCCAAGTTCTTTTTGCTGTAGCACATCAGAGGAATGACTAATCACATTAACATAGTCAGCCTTGAAATAAATGCCATGTTGGCTGAAACTGGCCTGAGTGGCTTGCCTAATCTGCACTTGGGCAGCTGTGGGGTGACTCCCCAGCAGGATCCAGGGGAACCAAGCACAGGCAAGGGGTTTCCAGTCAGCTCTCCCTGACTGTGCTGTGTCTCTAGCAACCTTGTCACAGGAACTTCAGCTGTGTGAGCATGGGGGCCTTTGCCTGTACTTTAGGAATGGTAGACTGAACGTGTTAGTTATAAAAGCAGGAACTGGTTTGTCAAATGTTACAAAACCTCTGTCAAAGGTGTAGCAGTGTCAAATGAGGCCGCATCTTGTGAAAGGATTTGAAACTTCAGGTCTTTATGGATCAAGTCAGTTGTTCAAATTCCAGTTGTGACTGATAGGTTTTAACAAAAAGCACAGACAGTTAATAAGCTTTCTACATAAGTATTTCTAAATAAACCGACTTTAACCACTGAGAAAGGTCAAGCATAATCTTTAAAAACTGCATTGGGGCAGGAATGCAAGTGAAATATCCTAATGAAACAACAGCAATTACAAGAACAGGTTTAGAATTTTTTTTTTCCTTCTAAATGATATCAAATCACTCTTGTGGAAAAAATCTGATCTTTGCCCTCCTGTTGTCATCTCTTGCTTCATACCCATGACAACCTCAGATGAACTTCAGTTTGTTCCCGAAGATAGTAATTTGAAAACTGTGTGTATACATATGTATATGCTTAAAGTGGGTCATCTCTGCTGGAAGTTGGCATTTGGTAATCAGTTAATTAGTTCCCGTGGAAGGTTTGCTTTTCTCTTTAGGTTTCTGGAAGCTTAATCTTCCCACAGAGTGAGGTATGCACAAATAAACCTCAGCTGTAATTGTTTGTTTCATATTATGGAGAAACTAAAAATGAGTTTATAATTTCTCAGCGTATGCATTCACTGTACTAAAGCTGTTCTCACAGCCTTGGTCAGAGGATTGGTTGGGAATTCCTGGAATTCTGCATCTCTGTAGACTCTTGCTTGACATAACATGTAAAGAAAACTGATCTTTACAGTTCTAGTTACTGTATTGAGCGTGGAGAAAATTTTGTCTTGCTATATGCAGGCACCACAAGTACACTTAAAGGATTTTCATTTGAGGTCAAAACCTTTTTTCACTGATGATTAGGATAACCTAGTGAGATTGAAGTGTGATGCAGGAACTAACAGTAAGCGTGAGATATGTTTAAATCACTCTTTCCTCCCCCCCCGAATGGGAATTGCATGTCTTTCTGGGCTTTTCAATCACATTATCATCCTGTATGTAGGATTCAGGTGCCTGTCTTCATTGCAGTGTCGTAACAGTCTTTGTGGGCTCAGTTTAGGTTTACACTAAGATTTAGTATTAGCACTGGTAAAAACTGCATATATTCATAGGGGATCCATTTTTAGATGAGGAATTAGCTCATGAAAGGGTATTTACTGACTAAGGTAAAAGTACTACAGAATATGCTGTCATTTCTGTCGCTGCAATGCTATATACTTTTAGCAATAAACATTAAAGTTGATAATAAAAATGCTGCAATACTCCAGGATACTCTAGAAACATCTGATCTGAAGTTGAACATATTTTTCAAAGCAAGCTAGAATCTTTGAGTTGGAATTTCCTTACAGCTTAAAATTAGTTTAGGTGGTTGGCTGCTATAATTATAGATTAGATTTGGTCTCCTGAGCCATGGTAAGCTGAAGTCGGTCACAAGGACAGAATGCTAATATAAAACAGCATTTTTCAACCTAATATGAGTTCTGACATTGTACACTGAAGTGAATATGAATCTACCTATTGAATATCTCTCAATAGCTATTTAGTCACAGAAAGCTTAAAGATTATGCTGTCAGGCCTTCAGTGAAAAGGAAACTTATTTAGAAAAACTTATTTTTCCCCTTTAAAGTGTGTTCTTTAGAATTTAGTATATTCCTCTTGTATTTCATAGTTCAGTTTACTGGCATGTTTAATTGCCTTTTTTTTTTTTTTTTTTAAGTGAAAAGGGTTTCACATGACATCTTTTAAGTTGGGTAAATGTGGAGTTGATACAACCATAGAAATCAATGTGGAATCAACATAAAAGCTGCTTTGCTTGCATTACCTCAAAGCTGAGGACAGAGCAGTGTCTCTTTATTAACGAATGCAATTTTGTGTGTGTTCCTTTTGTTTCCCTTGCTCCTGGAGCTTGTGACCGCATGACCTTCGTTTGAAATCTGCTGTGGGGAATGCCATGTAGAAAGCTGGCTTTCGTAGATGACCAAGTTGCTTCCCATGTGTAGAGAATGTGAGGCTTCCACATCTGTTCCTTCTTTAAGCCTTATGTTTCAGTGCTCCTTGCTATCTCCCTTACAAGAAGTGGCTGTTTGTATTTCTGATGAGCACTGCCACTGTTGAAATGCGAATGGAGGCAGTCTTCTTATTCTGACAGTGGTGGTTTCAGGCCTTTGATTGTGTACAACTGCATTTGGTTTAAGCTTTGGGAGGGTTCCTGGAGATCACAGATACAGAATCAGTGAAGTTGGAGCAAAATCCTTCAGCAGTTTACGTGGGTTTTTATTCACAGTGTTAAAAAGTCTGTGAGCAGACAAGCTTGCTTTTGTTAGAGTGACACAGGTATAGTTTTTATCATTGTGTTGATGATGGTTAAGTGTAGAGGCTTTGGATCAAAGGTTTTTGAATTCATCTGATGTGATGAGAATCACTTCATTTTTGGATGCAGCAAAATGTGCTCTCCTTCTCTTCCCGCTACAGAGTGAATTACTGGACAGCTTTTTACCAAAGAGAAACTCCAATAGTGGAATGTCATCCTGAGATGAAAATAACCTGTTCTGAAGTGACAGGGGCTTCCTTAACAGGGTGTCTCACTGACAGCTCAGGCTGCCTGTGGCATCTGTTAAAATGGTAGCACGGAGTGCAGGTGGGGACTAACAGGGATGTTACACAAAGGTGGTGCTTTGGTGGCCACACTTGGCTCTAAGTTGAAAAACTCCTGGTGAACTCTTTCAGGTTCTCTTTCATAGGACCATAAAGATTGGAAACGACCTCTAAGGACACTTAGTCCAACCATCAACCCAACACCACCATGCCCGCTAAACCATGTCCCCAAGTGCCACATCCACACGTTCCATGAACACCTCCAGGGAAGGAGAGTCTACCATCTCCCTGGGCAGCCTGTTCCAATGCCTGACTTCTCTCAGAAGAAGTTTTTCCTAACATCCAACCTGAACCTCCCCTGGCACAGCTTCAGGCCATTACTTCTTGTCCAATCACTGTTACCTGGGAGAAGAGGCTGACCCCCACCTCACTTAACTCTTCCTTTTTTTTTTTTAACTCTTATTTTCCTGTCTTAGGCCTAACTTTGACATTTGTTATTTTGCCAAGGCTTCAGAACAGTTGCACAGCATCTGTGGAGATTTCATAAGGGCCTTCTTACAGTCAGGCCGTTGGAATAGGCGTTCTGTTACCCTGATGTTCTCTGCGCTTGTTGCTAACCTGTGCAGTTAGTTACATGACCTTACAAATAAGTTCATTTTTTCTCTCATACAGTGGTTTTCCTCTGAATTTCTTTTGCCTGTTTGAGGCTTGTCAGTATGCCTTGGTCACACATGTGGCATACCAGTGGGTACCAGTTTGTCTGAAAACAAATAATTGCAACCTAGATTTCTGGGACCAGAACTTTTAGGACTCATTGCATAAAGATGTTTAAGTTTTTTTGCAGTTAGTACAATCAGGCTCTTGTATTGGCTTGGAATATATTTTTGGCAAAGAACTACACTTGTTTTACACTTATTTAATGTGATAGTCTTGTGATCTGTCTTCTTAGTGAGGAATGTACTGTTAGAATGCTGATACAGATTTGGTCATAGTGAGCTTGTCTCCCACCAAATACACTGGGAGACAAGCTATCCCATTACCCTTGATAGAAAAGTGAAGAGCACCAACATCACAAGTGTGGTGTAGCCAAACTTGAAACACCTCTGGGTCTACGTTGTGTTGTCTGTCAGAATTTATGAAGCCATGAAACAGCCTGTCTCAGTGCAGCTGACAGTTATGCAAACCTCCTCTGAAGATCCGATGATGCACTGCAGAACAGTGGGTTTTGCTTGGCTATCGTCCCCTTTACCCTCTCTGCCCCAAATGCACACTGCTCTGTCTGATTTGAAGGAGGAAGGCCAAAGCATTGCATATAACAGATACTGAAGTAACACGGCCAGACTGACCGGTATGATGTCACGATGGGGCAGTGACTTGATTAAAAATTCTCAGAGTCACCAGTTTTTATACAGGTCAGGCTTCTGTCGTACTCTCTTTTAAACTAACTTGAAATATTTTTGTTTTATAGTGGATGGACAGGTCACATCTGTGACAAGCATTTTTCTTCCCTTTGTTTGCTCAGTTAAGACAGGTATTAAGTCTGAAAAATTTAGGAACTATTGCTTTTATTTCACCATACTACATCAGAAACTTGAAAAAGTTCAGTGTCAGAACTGTGTGTCTGTTCGCTGTTTCTACTAGACCAGACGGGATTATGAAATGCACATCAAGACAAGACTGATGTGTAATACAGTCAGGGAACTGTGTTTGAGCCTATTTTTTGTGCAAATAGTGGTGTGTTCAGTGCTGCTTCACTAGGTTATTTCCTTCTCCCAGAGACAAGGCTGGGAGGTGGGAGGGAGGAATTTTCTAATGTGCTTCCAGTTTTATATTGATAAAATATTTCATTGCTGTGAACTGGATTTGGACTTGCTTTCTTCAGCAAGCTTTGCCCACTGCCGTTGGACATCCTGCTTTAAATCAAGATGAGGCTCCTCAGGGAGACAGCATTTCCACTCCTTGAGACAGTGAAGAAGTAGTGTGGTTCTCATGCTCATAGGTTGTGGTGTCCAATTGAAGTCTGCTAGCCAGTCAAAAATTAAACTTACTTGGTAGCAGGGAGTAAAGTTGAGAATAAGAAAATGTTTTTTTCAGTAGATCTGTAGTAACCGGAAGCTAACCTGCTGCTGTTCATAATATGGCACTAGCTTTATGGTGAAGCATAAACTTCACTAATGAAAAGAATGAACTAGCTGAGGGACTCATTTTTCTTCTGGTGGTGGAAGTAATTTCTACCTCTGTGGTCAACTTGCATTTTCATGTAGAGTCATGTTTACAGCTTGTCAGGCTCCAGCAGAGACATGCTGGTTTAACTCGCTGTACGGTGTGCCCAGATGGCTGATGTGCTGGTTGGCATCAGGATGCTGTCTGGCTGGGTGCTTTACCTGCTCACAGCCAGTAACCGAGGATTCGGAGGGCGGCACAAGAAGTGGGGTAGAGCCTTCCAAGCTCTATTGATCCCATTTACTGGAAGTGCATGTAACCCCTTACCACATCCCATATTAGAAGAGTAAAGGCTGCATTTTTTGTGGGGGCTGGGAGTCTCTGAGAAAGCCGGAAAACTGTTGCAGGCACCTGAGTAATGTGGTGCTTGCTTTTTCTTTGTTGTCAGAAAGCAGTATTTTTTGTCATAACTTGTGATAACTCTCACACCTTTTAGCCCCACAAACCCACCTGTCTGGCAATGTTGTCGTTTCTTTGTACCCAGAAGCATGAGATTTTCATACACAAAACTTCATTATTGCTAGCAGATAACACAATTTTATGGATGCTGAATCCTTTAAGGACTTTCATGTCTTGACTTCTGTGATTCCAAGTACACTTTGTACTGACAGTTAAGGTAAAGGACAGTCTTCTTTTTTAATTCTTCCTTTTGTTCTGTTTGGGTAAATAGCAATGGTACACAGTGCCTGCCTCACAGATGGCCCTCCACCAAAACTGCCAGACCTTTTCTGTTCCTTGAAAAGGTTCCATAGAAAATCTTGTATCACAAATGCTTGTTAGCTTCTGGACTCTTATGTGCCCTGTACTGTGTTGCTCACAAGTATTTAAGTAATTACGGTAGCTGATCTGTGGCCTTAGAATCTTGTGTGTGCTTTTTGCCCCGTAGTACTTATACCTAAACTGAGCTGCAGTTCTTTACACAAGCTTTTGGATGCAGTGGTGAGAAAGTGGAAGCTGGTGCTGTGCCATGTGGAATAACACAGTTATTTCTGTGATGGTGAGTTGGCTGTTTTTGTTCAGAGAGACAAATTTTGGAACTCCTCAGACTTATGGATGCTTGAGAGAGTTGTAGGCAAAAATCTATCAAGGATATTTTTGACTAGCATTAAAAAAAAAAAATGAGAATTTTTTTTTAACCCCAGGATCATGTAACTAGATTTAAAAAATAAAAATTCTTACAGGTTGCAGTGAAAAAGTAATTGCACTGAATTGAATTGCACTGTGCATTCCTACTGGAAGGAAACAAGTAGGAGCTCTCGAGAACAGGAAGTAGGTCTGATTTACACAGCAGGAGAAAGTACTGTCCTGGCATACAGTAGCCAGCTGTACGCACTGTGGCTTAGTGGCAAATGAGCACAGGCCGTGTTACTGATGAGCCTGCTCTTTTCATCTGCCCCTCTCCAGGCTCCACATGCAGCAGCAGTTTGCCCACAGATGTTCTAGTGTCAGCTGCTGCATGGGTGGTGGACATGCTTCTGCATGCAGATGGATGCTCGTGCTGGAAGGGCTGTGTTAGGCATGCCAGGGGTTACAAACAAACGTGTTGTTCCAGCAGTTGGCAAAGTGGGTGTTCAGTACCAGCACAGTAATTCATTTTGGAGTTCAGCTGGTGACATGGGCTGACGTATGACTTGCTGTTAGTTGTCTCTGAAGTCACTATAATTCTGTACTGAAGGACCAGCTTGCATTGAATTTATTCTAAAAAGAGAAAATAATCTAGTCTCAGGAGGGAAAATTCATTATGAAGCCACAGGATTTCAAGGATTTGCTTTTTGTTGTTACAAAAACGTGACTGTTGGAGGTGATTCTGAGCATAAACTTTTACAGAAATTGCCAGGAAAGGTTTTGATAGCAAGTAAGTCTGCTTTTTTCAGTCTCCAAATAGAGAGTTGCAAGTCAGTGGTATTCTGATTTTTCCCTGAAGACCTAAAATCTCTCCCATTGTTAATGAAGTAGCAGTGTCGTGTGTATCTCGCAGCAATGTTTCTTGTTGACAACAGGGTCTTTTCTACAATTAGGACAGACAGATGTCTTAAAAATGACAAAAAAAAAAAATTGTACTCAAAGTTTTTGTCAGTGTAGTGTCAGCATACTGCCCACCATTCTCCTTTCAAATATATTTGACTGTAAGTTAATATTAAACACAGCTTTCTGTCTTGGCTGTAAATACCACGATGCTGTTGTCTTGTTTGTTCCGCTTTGAGATATGCAAAAGAGGCGATGGTTCACAGAACCCGACAGTCTGTTTTAGCAGTGGCATGGCTTACCGCTTGTATTTGGGGATCATTTGGTGTAGTGCTGATAGCCAAGTTGTCCTGCTGTCCCTTTTCAAAATGTGCCCTGAAAGATTTAGACGAATAGTTCAGACCTGACTGTTGTGGTATCCAGCTGGTTTGCTTCTAACCAAAGTTTGAGGGTGTTGCTGTGCCAAAAGCTACCCTAACCGGTCTTTTAAAGAATTTTTCTACGGTTCTTCAACTGCAAGAGGAAATCGCATTCTTTCCAACTCTATGAGCACCTAGTTACCATTCTCTTCGGAAGAACATCTGTAGGGCTGTGAGTGAGCGAGCTGTAACAAAGAAACTGGTGATAGTCTCCTGCCTCCCTGGTTCCTCAGGAGATTTAATCACGTTTGGTTTCTATCGCAAAGCCCTACCTAGCCTTTCTTCATTTTAATATACCTCAAAGAAAACAGCCCTTCCGGGTCTGCTGCCCATTGATAAAGCAGATGTATTGGGTTATCTAGCTTGTGCCAGAGGCCTCCTATAGGGTCTGGTAGGTTTTTCCCTGATGAGTAATGAAGGGAGAGCCGCTGTGCCCTTGATTATTCAAATCCCTGAACTGGAAAAATGGGGAAGTATGAGTTGGGGGAGGAGTTAAATCTTTCTCCCACTCCCATACGCTTGGTTTAAAACCCGCCAGTCCCTCTGGATAATTCATCAACCATATAAACATGTACCCTAGTTTTTGGACAGGGGAAATATTAAATGCTTAGCTTAAAAAGTAAAAACAAAATCCCATACCCCACCAAAGAAGGACATCTGTTTCTAACTTCAGCTTTTTATTTTTTTATCTTTCATTTTTTTTTGTTGGTAAATCTCCCAGACAACAGCAGTTCTGTAGAGAGTTTAAATATGAAGGAATGGCAGGACGGGCTAAGGGCACTTCTACCGAACATTAACATCAACTTTGGTGGACTGCCCAATGCTTCCTCCCCCTCCAACGCCAACCACAGTGTACCAACGTCCAACACTGCCACCACCGACAGCCTGAATTGGGACAGCCCTGGCAGCTGGATGGACCCCGCAATCATCACAGGTAATCGTTTCTCACTCCTTCAGCTCCGCTGGCAAACCATCCACTGGGTGTTTGGCACAAACTGACTGACGCCTGGAAAAAGCCAGTCAGTATGCGGTGGTCTCTTCCAGCTTCCATCCACAAAACCTCAAGGGTCCAGGAATTTGTGTGGAACCTCTAGGTATAAAATGTCACTTAACCCTTTGCAGTGCATGCCCGGGACCTTTGCAGGCAGTCAGGATGATCAGTGCTTATCTGTAGGGTCAACCTAGGTGTCCCTTCTGCTGGATGGCGTGTCCGGTACGTGCGCTGCTGGTCCTGAGGCACTGAAGGCATTAACTGGACTTTGTTATTTAAAAAAGGGACATACTCCACTTGTTTATAAAGCTCTCTTTTATAAGGCTGTCTGGTTGTGTTTCCTGCTAGAGAGGTTGAGGCATGATTCAAGCAGGCAGAGTAGGAAGTGAAGCATGCAGGGTACTGGTAGGGATTGGTGTGGTAAGGTCATGGAAACAGGGATGCAGTCCTTGTGCAGAATGCTTGACAGAAAAAGTGCATCTTATGGAGAAGTGCTCTGAGGGGGAACTTTCTGCTGTCTGGTTTTAATGTTGAACATTTGTGGGCAGGGTAATTTAATAATGTAAAATGCATTCTCTGTACAAACTAATCATGTTTTCTCACTGTTGCTTTGTGTTAGGTTAAATTGACCTCCTTCATTCTCAGCTTTTTGCTTCTGCTCTGACTTGCCTGTATCCTGTTTTTTCTTCTCTTCATAGGTATCCCAGCCTCCACAGGAAACAGTTTAGACACCCTTCAAGATGACAATCCTCCACATTGGCTAAAATCTCTTCAGGCCCTCACAGAAGTGGACGGCCCCAGTGCAGCGCCGTCACAGACGCACCACAGTAACCCCTTCGGCACACAGATCCCGCTGCACAGAGCCAGTTGGAATCCATACTCTCCTCCTTCAAACCCCACCAGTTTCCATTCCCCACCCCCAGGCTTTCAGACAGCCTTCAGACCCCCCAGTAAAACCCCCACAGATCTACTACAGAGCTCAGCGCTGGATCGTCATTAGGAAAGGAGGAAAAAAAAAACGTTAGAAATGCAGGAAGTGTCCCACCCTGACTCCTTCCCATGCCCACCTACTGTTCCCTGTCATATCTTTCTTTCTGAAGAATCCAGTTCCTGATCAAACCTCCCCTCCAAATGCAGTGCCATCACAGGGTCATGACCGGATCTTTTTGTTATGTTTCTGCTGAGCCAGTGTTTGAAATACGCTGTTTGAAATAATTTCAAAACATTCTAAGGAAAAAAAAAAAGAGAGAAATCAAAATGCAGTCTCAATGCTTAAGGAGAATATTACTGTCTTACGTCTTTTGCACATGAGTATTCTTGCCTAGTGGAGAAGTGTCAGTCTGCAATAGGGGGAAAATGCAATGCAGAATCAAATGCAGAAATATGAAAGAGGTATTTAATTTAAATGAAGTTACTGAGCATGTGGGGCAAGCAGTGGCCTAGAATTTATTTTGCATTCAGTGTGGCACTACACAGAGAAATTGCTATGTTTTTTTCTTTTCAGAAAAGGAGACTTTGTGTCACTCAGTAAGAGGTTTGACATGAAGCTGTTGAAAGACAAAACACTTAGAGCTATGAGTAACTGGCATGTTGCTGAAGAGTGGTTTAAAGAGGAGCGAATAAGATTTTTTTAATTTTGGCTTTAGATTTAAAGTAAACGTTAATGTTTTAAAAGTATTCACAGATTTAATACCTAGTGTATACATAATTATAAGCAGCTGAAACACGAGTGATATTTACTTCAGTCTTTGTCTCCTCTGTCAGTTTCTCTCTTTTTTTTTTTGAAAAACAAAGGTTCACCTGATTAGGGTACTCTGGGATAGCACTGCATTGGGGCCACATGATCACCATCAGGAGCAACCTCTGACCTCCTCTGCCTGCAGCTTTTACTTAACCCTGTAGTTTCTGGACGTTTGTGCAGTATTGAAAAGACAGGAAAAAGAAACAGATAAACCTGGTTATAACCTGACGCTAAAACTAAAACCAAGAAAATGTACCTCTTTCTTCAGAATTAAAACTAAAATCTTAAATAAAACAAAACTTGATGATGACTTCGTGTTTGCTTTTCTTTTTTTAAACTTAGATTTTTAAGTACTGCATCTGGTAAAACTGTATGTTCTTGCATGATTCCTTCCTCCTGTTCATCTAAATTGGAGCTACTTTTTCATCAAAATACTGCATTGCATGGTGCCTTCTGTATGGACAGGCAGAAAAAGCATAGAAATGTTAAGATTCTAAGGGATGCTGTTGTCTTTGCTCGTGGTAATAGCTGGAGGATGTCTTTAACCTTTATTGGCATCCTTTTAAATCTGAAGCATGGAAAACTTAAGTATATGCTGCCCAGGGAGGTGGTTGAGTCTCTGTCCCTGGAGGCGTTCAAGAAATGTGTGGATGTGGCACCTGGGGACGTGGTTTAGCAGGAGTGGTGGTGTTAGGTTGAGGGTTGGACCAGATGATCCTGGAGGTCTTTTCCAACCTTTATGATTCTATGGTGTGCTTTCTCAATTGGATACCATGTGACTTGGGACAGATAGCACATAGTAATGGCTGAACATGTGGCGAGAGTTAGTTAGAACTTGCTTCTTTCAGTTCCACTGTGTAGCGTACAGAAGGCTTTCAACAAGATCTTATGCTGCCAGCAAGAGATTCCCTTTGACAGTTAAAACCAGCAGCCTTGTGACTGAGGTGCTGGGTCAACATTTTCACTGCATAGCTCATGGGAGGTGGCTGAGAGCCTGATCTAATAGAAGTGCCTGGGCAGAAGGATTTCTCACCTGTGTAGCTTGGTCTGGCTGCCCTCCTAAGACAACTCCTCTTGGCAGGGCTGAGGAGGGGGATTCTCACAACTGAATGCAGCACCTGGTGCATGGAAGCCAGCCTTGAATGGCACAGGACTGAGAGCAGAGCCCTGAACCCTCAGCTGGCTGGGGAATCCGGCCTGCTCACACTGGCTTGAATCTGCGTGAGGTTACTGTAAATGCCCTGCTTTTACCACATCCCTTGGTGGGCTCTACCCGCTTTCTTCCTACCTGGTACTGTTTGGTGCAGTATTTACAGCCTGTTAACTGAACTGAATGCGCTCTGCCTGGCTAGGCATTTTTGCTGCAGGTTAGTCCTGTGCCCTGGTTACTTGGAAGCATGTTTACACCCTGTTCAAGCCAGCACCCCAAAAAACAAAGAGTGTTTGTGCCCCAGCCAGCCCTTGCCCAGTCCCTGCTGTAACAGGAAGCACTCATTGCTCTGGTGGCAGCGCTGTGGGCTGGGATCGCCTGGGGAGCCATCCTCTGGAGCTGCTGGGGGCCGTGCAGCCCTCCCTCTCACTCTTTCTCAGATGGGTTCTCTTCCTGACCCTGAAAATATGCAAGCCTCCTAAAGTGGCTGCAATTGCTTCCTATTTTACACAGCAACTTGTGAAAATCGGAGCCTTCACCATTGCTTGATCTGTCTCCTTGCCACAGTTCAGGAGGCACTGAAGGAAAGCTGTGCCTGTGTGTGTCACCATCAGACATAGATCACCTCTGCTCAGGAGGGAGGGGAGCTCACTTCCTGCTGCCATATGACAGCCTGTGGCTGGCCTGCTGACGAGCCTTTAGCATTACAGAAAGTGCTGTGATGAGAATGACCTTTCTCTCTCGTGCTGCCCCCTCCCCAGAAGAAAGCTTTCTTGCTGGGTGACACTGGTGTTACAACACTAAACGTATCAGCGTTCAGGTGGATGATGTGGTGGCCTGTGCTCCTGCTAGCCTATTTTTATTACTATCTGGTGCTAATTCCTGCACCCCTGCTCAGGGAGTTACCTGGCGTCTTACTTTTCAGCTGCGTGGGGCTCTGTTAGTTTCTCCTGAGAGACTTTTGTTGTTGATGGACTGTTCCTACTGCAAGAAATTCTGTGCAGGAGCCTTCACTGAAAGGAGAAGGTTCATGTGTGTGCTTTGTCCACACGATCATCTCAGTGCATGGCCTGTTCTTGTTATATGTATCATGAGCATGTTCAGCTCCTCCTCAAAAGAAAGGTGCTTGGCTAAAGAGTGCTGACCCTGGACCATATGAACGCGTTGAGGGAAGGCTGTTAGCTGTGAATGTGTTGGTACCAGAAGTTCTAATGCAGTTTTGTTTTCATATTTAATAATGGAATGGCATCTCTGGAGTTTCAGCAAGGAGTATAATGTCACCTCCTAGCTAAGGCGAAGAGTCCTTGCATAAACCCCTTTTCCACCCATAACTTCCATTCCCTGCTTGCCTGCCAGGTGTGAGCAGAAGTGTCCTTACCCATGCACTGTCCCAACAGTGCTGCTCTAACCATACTTAAAACACCATT
Source organism: Alectura lathami (assembly GCA_013399715.1). NCBI lineage: Eukaryota > Metazoa > Chordata > Aves > Galliformes > Megapodiidae > Alectura > Alectura lathami. The sequence continues at coordinate 120,440 of VXAV01007869.1, read as the reverse complement.
GCCAACTTCAGTGACAGTTTTAAATCATGGAGTTGAGCAGTTTGTATTCTAGTTCTTAAGCTTTTTTCTTGCTTTCTTTTCTTGCTTTCCCTTCCTCATCATAGGCTCTGTGCTGCAAAAAGCTTTTATCCAAGATGCTTGTTCAATTTCAGGAATTCAAGATGAGGATTTCAGGGAAATGGCAGTGATTTATAGTTTGTAGGGTGGACGATGTGGCTGTGGAGACTTCTTTGGCTTGAACATGGTTTTTCCCTGGTGTGGGGAGCATGCACAAGGTCCTCCCTCACCCTTGCAAGGGAGCTTAGAAAATACAATTGAGAAGGTCCTAGAAAAGTTACCTGGTTGTTGTTTGTCGCTCTCCTCAGGACGCACGGAAACTGCCGTTAAGTTGGAAAGGAGCTCCAGCCTGTGTAAATCCACGCATGGTGGGTACTGTTGTGCCTGGAACTAATCCCTTTGGGGAAAGCTGTAGTGCTCGAATTAAAACTCTTAGTGCTCAGAACTGAGCTGCGTCAAGCTTTGAGAGGTGGCACAGGGCTTCAAAGTTAGGGGACTGGAGCTGTCACCAGTCCTATGTGAAGGGGCCATGGGTACTCCTGAAGGGAATGAACTCCAGCAGACTCGATTTTTAGTGCACACAGATGGTGTGAAATGCTGTTTGCCACGAAAGCATGTCTGCTGAGAACAGTTGCTGCTTTACAGCTTCCAGCACTGTGTTTACTGTGTGGCTAGCTGTAGGAATGCTTTCCGCTTCACTCATCTATTACCAATTACTCGTGCTGAATGTGCAGGTAGTAACTGTAGGAGCTTGTGCTCCTTCCTCTCCTCCCAGATCGCAGCACCTCTTTTTCCCTAATTCTAGTTAGAACTGTCAGCACATTGCACTGATAGGAAACAGGTCTCGGCTCCTCTCCTATCTGTGGCTTTTGTGGTGAACAAAGCTCCTAAAGAGGAAAAAGATTTAAGTATTGTAAAGAAATGGTGTAACCTCAGTGTGCTTTCTTCCCTTCTTTCTGGGGTTTGCCTTTGCCCCAGACTTACCGCTGTTAGGTTTATGTGGTGAAGTGAAGGCTCCTGAGGTGTAAATGGCCAAGTGAAGTTCTGGCCATAACAAATGCAGGGAGCTAGACCCCCTGTGGGGATGCAGAGTCCCAACTTGCATGCAGTGGAGGTTCAAAGTCAGTTGGGCAATTCTGGCAGAGACAGACTTGATACTGGCTTTGTGGATGAAAATGGTTCGGGGTGGACCTGATGCAGTGACACCAGCAGCGGTAAGTCACTTGTACGGAGGTGCGGTCACTGTGGAGGAAAACAACAGAAAACTCGTTGGAGTTTCTCTTGGGAAGGGCAGCCCCACATGTGTTGTTCTGGTGAAGAAGGCTTGGTGTGACGGTGGCTCCAAAGGGAACCACCCAACTGTGGTGAGAATGTATGGGATTACAGGCTTGTGAGTTTTTTATTTTTCTTTTGGTTCACAAATTGCCTCCCCCCTCCCCCCCCATTTTGGCAAATTTGTTTTTATTTCCTCTTTTGACAGGTAAATGCAAGCAGTGATTCCTATTGCCTTGCTGAGGTGAAGCTGATCGTGGCTCTTCACAGCCCTAACTCAGCTGTTTGCTGTGCTGGTGGTGCGAGGTGAGAAGGAACTGAGGCAAAGATGCAGTGACTGATAGGGAAACCTGCAGTAGAGTTGGGCTTCCTGCCCTTAACCCATCTTCCTTCCGTTGGTTTTGGTTTCCTGCCAGCCTGAGATGAATTTTGAGGAAGGCCTGAATATTCCTCCCCGCTGGAGGATCTACTCTTGCAGCTTGCACTGCCACAGCCTTGGGATCAAATTTCTTGTGGTAGAGATCTTAACTTTTCACAAAAAAAAAAAAAAAGGACACGTTACCCCCAAGGAAACTTTTCAATTTTGTCAGGTTAATATATTTTTTTAATATATCAGTCATATAAAATGCTTGTTTCAAGTTGACATTTTTCTCAGTGTGAAAAACTACTGTGTCAGTTTTTTATTGAAAACACTAACTTTTTGTTATGACACTTCAAAATCGGAATCATTCCGGACGTGTTTGGCAAAAGATTTGATATCTAAAATGTGCGTCACTGCAGTTTGCAGTGAAAGCAGGTGTCAATCTGTATGCAGGAAAAAAAAAAAAAACAAAAAAAAAACACCAAACTTATTTGTAAAACATCAATTGGATCCAAGGAAAAGTGAACTTTGCACAAAAAATCTCATTGGAGAAAAGGGAAATTGTGATGAGTTTTAATTTTTTACCTTGAAGTGTGACAAGGGAGATGAAAAGAGGAGGCACAGATATGAAACATCCCATTACCTTCTTTTGTTTCCCTTCATCTATTTTCTGGTTTTGTCTCCCTTCCTACATGAGCCAGAAACTGGGCAGTACTATTCCGAGGGCAGATTCTGTGCTGAATCCCCACGCGTGAAAATGCATTTCAGCCAAAGAGTAACAGGAGCGCAGCCCGTGGATATGGCATCAGGGGGCATGCCAGGTGCTCGTGAGAGGCCAGAACACCCCCAGCACTGTGTCCAAGTCATTGCCGCAGCGAGCGGGACAGACGTTTGTCTTTACAGGGCAGAAATTCTTCTGTCGGGGAATATTCTGGGGCCCTGGGCAGGTCTGATGCTTGCAGGGGTTTCCTAGGGTCTGTGCAGTCTGCTAGGCCCTGCAGGGCTGAGCTAGGCTCGGCTGGAGAAAGAGGGAGGAGAGAAAGGTGAGGTTAGGGCATGAGCCAGAGGGGAGCACAGGGCTGGTCTTGTTTGTCCTGTGCTTTCTGCAGCTTCGGTTGCTTTATGAGGACTAAAGGCTTTTCCTTCTTGTGGTGTGGTTGCTAGCAAGTGTCCACTGCAGGTGTCATCCTCTTTTGGAGGGGATCCGTAAAGGCTTTAACACCTGCTGCCCCCAGGCCTTTCTGTTGATTGGTGATGTAAAGACACAGGAGTCTCCCCCTTCCACCTCCTTTATTATTATCAGAAACAGTAAAGGTGCCCCTAGCCCTCTTTCCAGGGAGAAGCAGTGGTGTTTCCAGGGATGTCCACTAGTAGGTCTTAGCTTCATCACAAGAATGTGATACTCTGCCTCTTTCTGAATATATAATGCAGAAGCTAATTTGCTGGAAACCAAGATGGCAGTCTAAAACTCCCAGCCTTTGTAGCAGGACAGTTTGAGAATCAGTTTGCATCCGTGAGCGCTGGACAGTGATGCTGGTGGATCATGTTCTGGCTGCTCATTCTTTTTCCTAGCCCTCCAGGGCTGCCAGCACCTCTTGACTAATGTGGTAGTGGCTCCTGAGCCACAAAGAGCATCCCTGTGCTCCTCAAGGCATGCATGCCCAGCATGCATCGGGCACGTTATGTATGCCCAGGTCTGTCCTGAAGCTGCTGGCCAGCCTGTGTGTGAGCTGCCTGGGATGTGCCCTCACATTTCCACCCAGGAAAGCCCGGACTGAAATACAGGGGGTGTTGCCTTCTGAATGCAAATTACAGCACTTAATGCTAGCTCTTCAGGCACTGCTGTTGGTCCTGATACATGTGATGTGAATTTCTAATGCAAGAAAGAAGGAATGAAAAACCCCAAGTTTTTTTTTTTTTTTTTTTAAAGGTGCTAGGTCTTTGTATTAAAGATAAATTCACGTTTTCCTCTTGACTGGTTATCTTTACACACTTGTCACTGCGTCTTGCAAGTCCAAGACTGACTGTAGAGATGGGAGGATGGTGCAAGTTCTGAACAACAAAAAGCCTTTAAATTTCAGCCTATGCTCAAGTGCAATGGATTGCAAATGCTTCCAATCATCTAATGACACAGATTCCTTGTTCTGGTAACTGGCAGTGTTCACTTTCAGCCTTCCCTAAGACTCTTGCGTTTAAAACATGAGGTGCTGCACATGCCTAGCCTATAGCTTAAACTGGGGCTGTGCCACTCAGCTGTATGCATGTCACCCAAATGATCAATTAGGAAGCTGGTAACCCAGGAAATTCTCTTTGAAATGTGCACCTCTGGACACAGAGGGGGAAATAAAAGGGTTGTATCAAAAAAACCTTTCAACATGAAGTGTCCGATTTTCTGCATTTGAAAACCCAGGTGCAGTAATTGGCTCTTACTAAATTCTTTCCTGAGGTCTGTGGAGTTTCAAGGAATTTATGTTTAAAAAAAAAAAAAAAAAAAAAAAAAAAGGAAGAAAAGGGGGGGAAAAAAACAGAGTGACAGCTTAAGTTTTCAAACTGGCCTCCCCCACTTGCTTGAGAGCTTGTGTTCGCCGTAGCTCCGGTAGCAGGTGGGCAGCAGGCCCTGGGGGCGGTCAGCATGGCTGGGTGCAGTGGCCAGAAGCAGACCTTGTGGCGGGGGGCTGCAGGGCGCTACGCGGGGTTGCGATGCCAGCGGGGGCAAACGCCATGCTCCAGGGTGCGAACTGTGCACGGGCAGGTTATCAGGGCTCCTGGCAAAGGCAAGGGGGAGAGAGGCGGTGAGAGGGGCTGCGGGACCTGCGGGACCCACAGACGAAGGGCTCCATCCCACCAGGACCATGGGTACGAGGGCTGAAGGGGCAGGGGACCGAATGCCTGAGTGGCGCGGGCTTTGCACTCCGGCTGCTCCTCACGCCAGCCGGTCTGACATGGTGCCAGGAGCCGTGGTACCTTTGGAAGGCCAGGTTATGGCAGCCTGCAAACGCCCCCGGGAAAACCGAGCTGGAGAGGGCCGAGAGGTGGTAATCGCGGCGGTGGTGGTGCCTCAGCTTGCCGAAAGCCTTCCTCCTGCTCTGTGCGGCACAGGGGTCCCCTTTCCGTCCTCCTCTGAGCCGCCTCCCGAGCTGCTGCCTGCAAGGGGGAGAGAGATGCGCACACAGCCGCCTTCCTTGCAGCCGTTCGCGTTTACCCCCTGGAACACTCGCCGTGCTTGGTTCCCAAACCGGGGCGCTGGTGGGGCCGGCCCAAGGCCCCCGGCCAGCCCGGGGAAGAGACGAAGCGTGGACGGCGCCCGCTGAGGCGCTGCCGAGTTACCGCTTGCAGCGTTCCGCCGGCGAGCGGTTTCACGCGGCGCAGGGGACGCAGCCGG